>CAXHSM010000025.1:478730-711000 GCA_964019185.1 Maratus speculifer
TTCTCTTCAGATTTTCTGGCATATGCAGAGGACGCCTGCTATATACACGGGTGCTGAAAGCTTAAGCACGTACCGGACATTCCTTTATATTTAGAGAAAGATAAATTTGAATGTGAATTTTTAGTGGTTAGAGGTGCGTGCGTAGAGATCCTGTTTACACTGCCGAAGACAATAGAGAACCATAGCAGAGGTACATTTTGGAAGATTCGTTATTCTTTTTTAACATTTTAATACAATAGAGGTTTTAATCATCCGCAATCGTTTGGAAAAATCTATGGGAGAGTTAGCTACCGTACAAATGAACAATGTTTTTTTTAATTCCAGAAATATATATCTAGGTCACCAACAAATCATTTGATTTATAAACTAAAGGCTAATCCATTTGAAACCACCTTCATCATCAATTGACAATGACAGATCTTTCCTTTCCTCCCTCCTTCATTGAATTTCCTCAAGACATTCACACACACAAAAGAAAAGGTCAACAATTCCTATTTATCTTCATAGTATGTGGAATAATTTCGGTTTAAAGCTCCTCTTAATTTGGCGCCCCCTATTTAATTACAATGCTCTTCAGTTTAGGCATATAATTATCTTAGCTACCAAGTGTGCTGAGCGATCCCAAAAAAAATTTACAGAAGTATTTAATTTTTTCATTATTTGGATATAACAAAATATATTAGTAAAAAAACATTTACGTATAAAACAATTTTTTTAAAAAAAATCAACTATTTTATGTTTTATCAAAATACGTGAGATAATTTCGGTTTGAATTTCTCTCAATTTGGTGCCCCTAGGCCTCGGCACAGACGCTCCCGCTTAGCTACGCCACTGAGATTGAGTCACTAGTTGATTTGGCATGGAATGACCAGTAAATACATAATTTGTGTTCAGATAAAAGTGGGACACCCTGAGTATTGTTGTGAATAATAGATTCATGATAACCCTAATATACTGCGTAAGATTAAACCTCTTCTTGAAATTTTTATGTGGAATATTAAAACAACCTGTAAACTATAATCGCTGATTTTTTTAAAAATCAAATACTATACTTAGTATCAATTTTTAAATATATTTGCAGCAGCACATTCCTTTTATTAGAAGCTTAACATTTGATACCTCCTAATAAACAAGAGATAAATTGCAATTAATATTTTAAAATAAGAAATAAATTATAAAAACCTTTATAAAACAAGACATTAATTTGCACTACACTATTGTCATTATAAACAATCAAAAGAAATTCTTTGCAAACAAATGCAAATGAAATTTACAATTAATATGTGTTCAGATTTCCATTAATGATTTAAACTAATTGTTTGCTTTAGTAATTTTGGTATTCAAATATAAAATTGTAAAATCTTTTTAAAACTGTGAACTAAATAAATTATATTTAAGACAAACCAAACAGTTTAAAATTTTTCAATGTAACATTAATCTTAAAGAGAATAATAATTAAAAAATAATAAATTATTTAAAGTATGAATCCTCCCAAAGTTTTATGATAACACAAAAACAAAGCACTTTCAACTTAACTAAAACAGCATACACTCAAATGATACATTTAATGAGAATATGAACAGTACTTGTATGGATGCAAGAAATAACCATATTCCTTGATAAAATAAACTCACAGATTTTCGTTTTCACCAATAAATAAAAGCATATTTTTTTAACTTAGATTTTATGGTGTATAAATACAACTTAAATATGTGTTTTGTCTATAACTAGACTGATATTTCATTAGTATTAAAAGATCTGGTACAACTATGTTATCCCATTGACCAATTTTGCCAAATTATGCAAATCGACAAACTAATAGCCAAGTTATACATATTGACATAATTTTTATTTTAAATAATGAAAAAACAAATAATTAGTTGAAAAGAAAAGTAAATAGTAAAATAAGAAAAATATTAATAAAAAGTCAAAATAAAAATCACTTAATGACATTTTAAACACGTGAATCGTATTTTATGTCTTTGAATGTGACATTCACGATTATCTATTATTGGCATTTAAACTTATTTGTAGTTTGACAATAATTTGTTGGTCGACGGGATAACCTAGTAGTACCAAAGATTAATTTATTAATATCACAAATAAATGCTTGAATTTTCACAAGAAAATGAAAGTACAAAAACAGAAATTTTTTTTATTTTTACCTAGATTATTATTTCGCAAAAAGTTTCAATTATGAACCTTCACTGGCAAGAATTTAAAAAACTATGACAAAGGTTAGAAATACAGTTGTCCCCGTTAAATTGAATATTGATGGTTGCAGAAATAATATTCGATTAAGCGGGGTATTTTATTAAAAGGGGAAATATAGAAATGTCATATTTAATGAGTTATAAAAAGATAGAACAATTACCTACTGCATAATTAAATAATAGCATAATAAGATCGCTAATATAATATTTACCATAAATTAGTAAAATAAATACAAATACTAATATAAAATAAGTTACATAATAATTTAATATCAGTACATACATTTGTATGATTTACATTACTCTTCATGTACTTCATTGGAATTTGGTTAAAATTTGGCTACTTGTAATTTACGTTAAAAACACAGACATTGTTTAAAGTGATTTGTTAACTTATAATTTATGCATTTACTGGAATTACGCAAAAAAAAGTGAAAACATTTTTTGTGTGTTTTGAACAATTAGCATCATTTGTTAACGAAGCTTTTGCTCTTTTCGTTAAACATATTCCAGCGCATATTGACCAATCTTATCAAAATTGGAATTATGTTCCCTCTTTCTATCCTAATTTCCATTTCATCTCTGTCCTTTTTGGAATTTTTCTGCATTGCATTTCATATTGGAAACTGGGATATTTTAAACATTTTGTTACCTGAACTTCTGTTTTTTTCGTATTTAAGCATCTAACAGTATAGTTAATCAGTAAGGTTTAAAGCTTTCCATTTAGAATTCATAGTAATTCCTTTTTCCTAACAAAAGAGCGACTAAGAAAATGCAAAAATAATTCATATTAACCAACTTATTTCACCCATTTGCAAGAAAAGGGGGGGGGGGGGAGATCATTTGATCTGTCCATTACACACCTGCCGGTTGAAATCATTGCAGAAAGAACTGAAATTTTGTTTTCACTATAAACGAAACGAAACTGACAAAATATGAGAAAAATTTCAAGATGAAATTTTTCAAGTATTTTTGTGCCTGTTTTCAACAATTGGTCACCCAGATGTTATTCGAATATGTGGGGAGGTCCGCGAAAAACATTAATTTTAAGCAGGGAAAAAAAAATAGAACCAATGGCGATAAATTCGGTTCTGAAGAGTTCTATTCGAATAAGCGAGGTATTCGATTATCCATTACCCAATTATGTGGGGAGGACTGCACAATAGATTTCTTCAAATCCATTAATACCTAAAATCTAAATGTCATTGCAGATGTAACAAACAGGGCTGCGGATTCAGAGTCGAGCCCATTTTTGAACAAAAGAGTCAGTGTGGAGTTAGTAATAAAAAATCCGACTCTGACTCGAGCTTCCTTTGTTAGACAGTTTGAAATGAAATTAAACAAATTATATGTAATTTTAAATCCATAAAAGAATTATTGTTATTTTTGTATTATATCAGGTAATATACTGCCTTGCGTACACAGTAGATGAAAACCATTTTAAATGGAAACTCTAGTAGATTTCAAATTACTTACAAACTAGTAAAATTCTCATCTATATTTTCTTTTCCTTTTCATTGAAATTTTTCTGTTCTGGAGGAGACAAATAAACATCCAAATTGTAAAGATTTCCCCTTTTCCAGTCGGCTGATTTAAAATAGTAAAATTCAAAATTTCTGTTTTGTTTTCTTCATTAGATTTTAATAGTTGGATTTTTCCAGTTTGTGGTATGCAAAATTTAAAAATTAGTAAAACCAAAAATAATTTATTTATTTTTCTTTCAAAGCTCTAAGAACTAAATTAACACCAAAATGGTGAAATTTTTGACTTATTTTTTTTGTGTTCCCTCATAATTTTAACCAATACTAGCCAGCCCAGAGTTGATGTTGTTATCGAGGTCACTAAAATTTCCTGAGTCTGAGTTGGGCATTTTCCCCTTCGACTTTGCAACCCTCGTAACAAACAATGAAATTTACAGTGCAAAGTAAGGTTGGTAAGTTGTAAGGTCAAAATTACAGAAATTTTAGTTGATATCTTTTTAAATTTTAAAATTCCCTTTTGTTAAAACAACACAAAGGAAGGAATTTTTAGTGTAAAGATTATTTGTAAAATTTTCTTAACTATCAAAAGGAATAGGAGTTATTCAATATTTATAAATTATCTGGGCCAGAAGATAATTTGCTAGAAATTGTTACCAATGACATGCAAAACAGTAAATTAACATTATTAAATATACATAAAATAGTTAAAAAGTGTAAATAATAAAAGATAAATATATAAATAAAACATTGTAAATGAACAAAATAAAGAAAGAAAAACTATTAAGAAATAACTATAAAATATACACCATAAATTATGATAAATAAATACTTTTATAATAAATAAATACATACAATAAATTGGTAATGTATTACTACAATTACATTATTGCTCTGAATACCTGATATAAGCTATATAGTTGTCAGAAGTTAAGATTTAATTTAATCAGTATCATTGGTCTCCTTCTTGGAACATTTGTACTTGACCTGGCTAGGATAATATGCAAGTACCCATTATTCTTCTAAGAGTTAATTTCTAAATTAACTCTTAGAAAAATAGTTTATTTTCTAAAAAAAAACTGTAAGTGACGGTAAAATTTTCCTTCTAAATACTCTAAAATTTATCTTTAATTTTTAAATAATTGTTTTATAATGTATAAAATAATTACGTTCACAACCAAGAAATTCAAAATTTTATTAAAAAAGAAAAATCTTTATCAAAATACAACTCAATTCATAATTATTATAGAGCACATTGTACTTACAGTGTATGTCAGCCACTTACCTGGTAGTTGCTATTCCACTAGGCAAACATTTAGTTTACCTGTTATTTTAAATGATTATAAATGTTAGCAAAAATGAAAGTTGCGACACTTATTTAATGTCATCATACGATACGATCGAATCACAAATTCTAACATTTCCAGTGCGAGAATAGCTAAAGAAACATATATTATTATTAATCTACTTTAGTAAACAAGATAAGTTTAATAAATAGATTTAAAAATAATAGCTTCTATTTAAATAAGAGTCCACTGGTACCGACGCGGATGTAAAGAATGAATCACGAAAATAAGAATTCATTCATCAATATTGATTCAATCAATATATTTCCTGGAATAAAAATTTCTAACCAATAAAATAAACTATTTATTTATAAAAAAAGAAATAGACAGCATTTGTGAAAATTTGTGAATGTAGCACTTAAATACGTTCTCAAGTAATAAATGTACCGCAAATTAATATTGGAATGACTTTGAAAATTAAACTTTGTTTCTTTTGCGAAGTTTGTTTCATTTGATGGTTGTCTGGTAACCTGTATTACAACCAGGGGTTAAAAAAAAGTATTAATCATATCGCCATTGCAGCAGATAATTAATAAATAATATTATAATGCTTAAATCATTTACAATGAATCATCCTGTAATTCACGACTCATTCATTCTTTCATTGGCGTCCATGAAGCTAAGATTAGCTTTATTTATAGTTCCATGTTGGCGTCTTTTCTTTTCCGTGGTTTCTAATATCAGGTCTAATATCATAATAACTTTTTTAATACATAAATTTTTTTGGACCTTATTACTTTACTTTTGATAAGGATGTTGCTCTAATGAACAATTGTACGTTGTCAAATAATTCACCAGAGGGCAAATTCAAATGCTGGATTCGATAATTTTGTGTTATAAATTAATTTATTTTTCATTAAAACCGTTCTGTTTGTTGTTATTTTTTTAATTAAGGGCATATTTTTCTTTATTCTTGAAAAAAAAGGGTTACATTGGGTGGATGTGAGAAAAGTTTGTTGAAATTTTTATTGCAGCAGATTTATTTTTTATTCAAATGCAATCACAGTGATTCATTCATGGCGATGGCGTCTCTTTGCTTCTATGTGAATTTGGCGGACATGGAAGTTCTCTTGTAATAGACTGCTAATTTTTCAAATATAATGAAAAATTGTTTTTAGAATTGAGTGACCTATCCTCTTTACTAAAGTAAGGTATTGGTAAGTTAAATTTCATTTGCTTATTTATCTTCTAAAAATTCAGTATTTTGAAATAAAAATATTATTTATAAAATAAAATTTGTTAATGATTATTAACTGGTGAAAACTGATAATTGTAATTCAAACTGGTACAGAAAAATCTAAAGAAATGATCTACGCAAAAAGAAATAATAAATTTTAGAATTCTGTTTATTATAATTTGTTTTCTTAGTGGGAGAAATTTGAAGTATGGTTAGGTTTAGTTTTTGTATTGTATGACAGGCACATTTTCTACTTTTGTATTAACTTTAGTAAATTTCTAATACTTTGTATTTTATAATAAAATGTTGAAAAAATATTTATGACAGTAGGAAGTGTACTTTCAACATTGTAAAACAATTTATTTTACATATTATTTTCTAAATGTAGTTTAAAAATAAAAGAATGATTTAAAAAAAAGTGCATAATAATAACAAAATATAAGAAACGCAGAGGAAATTAAAAAAAAAAAAAAGTCGAACATCCAAAATGCAGAGTAATTATGAAAACACATAACATAAAACACAATTTCAAAGAAATAAAGCAAGGTTTATGAATGGAATTTAAGCACTGTTTTAAAAGTTGGACATTATTTGTTTAGTTAAAATAATATTTAAAAAAAAAAATTTTTATTGTTCATTTGTACAGTCATCGAAAACAAAGTAAACACCCTTACTAACTCCTCAACAATTTATCATTGATTAAACCTACTGATACCAAACGATCAGAAATAAAATCTATTTTTAAATGATGTACATAAAATTTCTTTAGGAGCTCATCTACTTATTAAAATGAAATCTAACATTTTTTTTTTCTGTAGAAATACCTCATTCTGATTGCATAAATGAACTTTATACCTTTATTTACAGCAATAATTTTATTAGACTAGAATAAAATTTTTGTGAAATTTGTACAAGAAATTTCCAACAAGCATATTTTAGGAATTGTATCCAAATATTGAAATTCAGTACTTGATTGCTGACTAAGAGAGCCCATTTTTTGATCAAGACACATTAGGCACCACTGACATAGTCATTGAAGACTGCTATTTCAGGATAGCATAATAAATTTCAACATATGTAGTCGCTTTTATCATCCTTTTAACCATCATTTTGCTGCTTTATAGCACAAATAGAAAACTACTTGGAGAAAAAAATTGTAATTTTGGAGTTTCATGTAGCAGATCTTAATAAATCTAAATCCATCAAAAAATTGTAGGTTGAAATTCATAATTTTTCTAATATTAATTTCATAATTTATATCATAAAATTATAAAATATGCAAATTCAACATATTTATGTTTCGGTATTTTAGTATCAGTGGTATGTTAAAAATTAGAACTTTAGGAGTATAATTTCAGAAGATATTAATAAAAATATGAACATGCAATTTAACATTAGAAACACTAAATTTTGAATATTTAAAATTCAAAACTTATTATTCAAAATTAAAATTTAGTATATGGATCTAGTTTGAATTGAAGATTTGAAATATCCTGATAAAATTGGGAATTGACATTGAAAAATATGAAATTTGAGTTTGGTTAACATTGAGATGGTCCCTAAAAAAATCTATATGCATCATTAAAAAATAGTCTTTACGATCATTTCCAACAATAATTTTCTATGTACCAATAATTTTCTTCTATGGTAATATGTTGACGATTTAGTGGAGGGTGTTTACTTTTTCTTCCATGACTGTATTTTTAAATAGGTACTAGTAAAACTGCAGATAAGGAGCCTCAACATCAGCTTTGCAAATCACTGTTTTTTACCACATTTTGCATAATATTTAACTTTATACAAACAGCAATTGAAAATTATCACATAATATAAACATTTATAAGAATAAAAAATACCTAGAAAGTTTCAGAAATTAGTTGAATTAAATTGATCATATTGTTATGCAACAATATCTTGAAATTCTGTTGAATTGCATATTATGGTATTTTTTTTAAAAATAAAAGTACATTTCTTCTGTGGAGCAGAGCCCTGTGATCTCATTAAATGTACATTAATTTTGTAATGGTTAGAATTTACCTTAGATTTCATTTTATACTAAAATTTTTTAAGGTAAGCTACAGTTTAGAAAAGCCTTCTACAGTCAAAGATCTATAATCTGCACAAATTGAGGCCATAGGTTGTGCGGATTATGGAATTTTGCAGATTATAGAGTATATAAGATTATGCGTCATTATATTATTCTTAAACAGCATTTTAATTTTATAATCAGTATAATACAGAAAAAAATAGGAAACCTAGTAATTAATTTAACAAGTAATTTCAAAAAATGCATTTTTAAAGTTACTTTATTTTTAAAAAATGATATACATGTGCAATTAAGTAAAAATAATTACATATGTTCTATAATACAGTTTGTTGTTACTGTAAATGAAATAAAAGAGTTACATTTTAAAAAGTATATGAGCGATATGTAGGATCTTTTATCTGCTGAAGAACTTGAAGCATCATTACTACGCTCTCCGTTATTCATTTTGCACCTTACATATGGATTAGAGTAAAAAGTAAAATCAATACTAGACGACACGTGAGTCGTAATTCATAAACATCAACTCATTAACTGTGCTTGTTGCCAAATTAAGAACGTAAATAGAATTTAAAAAAAAGAGCTCCCCAGCTAAAGTTTAGCTTCCAGAAAGATCGGATCTTGAGAAATCAATCAGAGTTCGCCTGTAGTTGAACGTTCCTGTTTGCCTTTCGTAACGTTCGCGAAACCTCGGCAATCTATCACTATGATTGATTACATTGATTCGACCTTCCCAATCCATAATATCTAGTTCTCAGTTGGTGCTGTGTTGCTGCTAGGATGCGCGATGCACACAAAATAGAGCGTTTTCATTGGTTATTTACTCTCCTGAATTTACACAAACTGAAATAGCTACGAATGAACAGTCGTCATTTCGAACGTTCAGTAAGCTTAGGTGCGTTCCGTAATACAGTTTAGTTTTTTACTGTTAATAAAATAAAAGAGTAAAATTTAAAAAATGCATGTTTTATTATATGATTTTTATTAAATTTTTTATTATTTGTTTAAAAATCATTTTTAAATCATGGATTTGTAAATTTTCTTAACTGTTTATTTCATTGTTTGCATTCATAAAGTAATGGAAAATTGCGGATTACAGTTGAACCTCGAAAATCCGAAACCGTCGGGACCGCGGCGATTCCGGATTTTTGAATTTTCTGGATTTTGGAGGTTTATTAAAAAATCTTTTTTTATGGCTACCGTAAAATACAGTTAATCCGCCCCCCCCCCAAACGTGACGAAAAATCGTATAATAATTAGAGGGGGGCGCTTAAACAGGATTTTTCCGTGGCTGTTTCCCAAAATTTGCAGGGATGAATCATGATAAAATGAATGAATCATGAATTTTGATACTTGAAAAAAATTGTGTGTTTTTTTTAAAAAAAAGGTAAATTCTGTCGAAAAAAGCATAAAAAAGGAGAAATTTGTAAAAAAAAAGCATGAAATCACTTGAAAAATCTCGAAAAAACACACATTTCATCAAAGATTCATGATTCATTCATTTCATCATGATTCAACCCTTCTCAAACGATACTTTTTCAGCAATTTTTTTGAGAGGGAGGGCGTTTTCTCCGGATTTTTTGAAAATTTCAAATCTTTTATAAAGTGGGGAGGGAGCGTTTGATCGGGAAGGGCAGATTAACGGGATTTTACGGTAGTTATCAGAATTTAACTGCAATTGATGAAAATTACAAATATGTCTTATTTTAAAAATTAATAAAACTGAAATCGGAAAAATGTCTGGATTTTAAAGATTTCCGGAAATCGGAGGTCCGGATTTTCGAGGTTCAACTGTATGAGTCCGCGGATTATAGATCCTCGACTGTATATTAATTTAATTAGCAGGTATTTTTTTACCTATTATTCACTAACATCTTTATTTGGTGTATTAGTAACTTATCGAAATGTTAAAAAATTACCTAATTTGGTTTTTTTTTTTTTTACAATTATTGTTTTTAAAAAATGATTAGATGGGATAAAATATATTCCATCATCCGTCAAGGGGTGAAAATAGAAAATTGCTTAATGAAATCCAATAGATATTTAGATAAATATTGAAACTTTTTTTTATTATTAAATTTTATATTTCACGCATGAAAAGGAAAGTTAAAGTCAATGCAAAAATATTATTTCTGAAATGTATATTATTATTTTAAGATTTATTTATTTATTTTTGAAGCAAGTGACATCATTTTGCAAAATTAATATAAATGTACAGTAATGTTTACTAATTAAAATGAATGCTTTACACGAAAAATATTACATTATTTTGATGTGATAAAACCTGATTAATAAAAACTCTCTTTTGTTGTTTTAACTGGCATGTTTTAGAAATAATAAAATGGCATATAGTTCTTTTAAATTCAGCTCATATTAATAAAGGGCAATAACTATCCACTTAAACATACGGGAGTTAAATTTACTTCCTTGCTTGTAAATTTTAATATGTTTATAGGCGATTTTCGCTTCTCTGGAACAGGGTTACATGTTTTTTCCACAGTGGAAAAAACTGGATGGAAGAAACTGTTATTCTTTGTAAATTTATTATTTAACTTAAAACTTTGTAAGATACAATAAATGTCTTCTTGCTATGACCTTAAGTAAATTAATTCCATCAGATCTATACAAATTTAATTAATTATATGCTAAATTGACATTTACACCATGTTTTAATTCAGTATCACATAACACCAGTCCAAAGATCTTCAACCACTGGCTAAATGAAGAAAAGAAATTTCATTGAAAATCACAAAATAAATTAACTATATCCTTTTAATTTAAGAAGTGTATTTTTCAGTTATTTAAACTTTTGAAATTACTATTTAATAATACAGATCATTTACCAACAGTAGAATGAAACTCATTTAAATAAAAGACAGTGCTTTTAATTTTCATCAATTTTTGCAAGGTAAGTAATATAGTAGCAGGGTTGGCCCTAGTGGGTCAGCCCAAAAAAACCCACCCGGATTTTTTCCGGCGAGCACACTTGAAAAAACTCATTACGCGTTTTTTCAAATTTTTTCATGATTTTACAACTGTATCATTATTTAATATAAAGTATTAATGCAAAGATAAATACCAATTTAAATGAATTTCAAAACAACCAGATTTAAAAGCGATTTCTAAGCATTGATAAAATGCCCAAAAATATAAACTAGCTGTAAAGAAGGGGAAAAAAAGTTTTCAACTGATTTCTTATTTGAAATTGATGAAAGAAACTATATAAATTTAGCATATTTAACTTAAAGCAGGGTTGTTATGATTTTTCCCAACTCAAAAATCCAACTGTTTTTTTTTTTTATTTCAACTTTAAATTACATAAGGTAATTTCTTAATATCATTAATAAGATCTTAATACTGACAGTAAGATATATTTCTTAATAACATTGCACAACTCGTAAAGTTTCTCTTTCCACCACAAGGGGGAAAAAAAGTCTTAATTATCCCAATGAAAAATTTTAAAAGAAATAATTGTAACTTAATTTTTTATGTATCATAAACTCAAAAACAAACTTTTTCCCATAAAAAAAAAAAAAATATATATATATATATATATATAATCCATTCTATGTTATGTTATATAATTGAAGCTCAGAACAAAATACCACATATTCTAGAAATCCTAATTTATTGAAGTAGCTATGTAAAATTATTTGGTTGGTTCTATTAATTAGTTAGAATAAAAGTACTTACTAATTCTGATTTAGCATTAGTATTAATATAGTATTTTAATGATAGTTTCATTCAGAAAATTATTACTAGTAATCAATTTTTGTAAAAGCAAAGTATCATTTTGATTGTCATTGATTTATATATTTTTGTAATTACTTCAAATTGTATTTAGTATAAAGTATATTTTTCAAACATTCTGAACCTTCTTAGTTAACTCAAAAAATCCATTTATACATATATATCTTAATACAGTCAAGGATCTATAATCCGCAGACCCATAATCCGCGTTACTTTACGAATGTAAACAATGAAATAAACAGTTAAGAAAATTACAAATCCGTGATCAAAAAATGATTTTTTTTAAACAAATAATAAAAAAATTAATAAAAATCATAATAAAACACGTATTTTTTAAAAAATTTAGTCTTTTATTTTATTAACAGTAAAAAACTAAACTGTATTATGGAACGCACCTAAGCTTACTGAATGTTCAAAATGCCGACTTTTCATTCGTAGCTATTTCAGTTTGTGTAAGTTCAGATGAGTAAATAACTAATGAAAACGCTCCATTTCGTGTGCGTTGCGCGTCCTAGTAGTAACACAGCACCAGCTGAGAACTAGATATTATGGATTGAAACGGTCGAATCAATGTAATCAATCATAGTGATAGATTGCTGAGGTTTCGCAAATGTCACGAAAGGCAAACGGGAACCTTCAATTACAGGCGAACTCTGATTGATTTCTCAAGATCCGATCTTTCTGGAAACTAAACTTTAGCCAGGAGCTCTTTTTTTCATTCTATTTATGTTCTTAATTTGGCAACAAGCACAGTTAATGAGTTGATGTTTATGAATTACGGCTCAGGTGTCGTCTAGTATTGATTTTACTTTTTACTCTAATGCATATGCAAGGTGCAAAATGAGTAACGGAGAGCATAGTAATGATGTTTCAAGTTCTTCAACAGCTAAAAGATCCCACGTATCGCTTATCTACTATTTTAATATAGCTCTTTTATTTATTAACAGAAACAACAAACTGTATTACGGAACATATGTAATTATTTTTATTTAAGTGCACATGTATATCATTTTATAAAAGTAAAATAACTTTAAAATGCATTTTTTGAGATTACTTATTAAATTAATTACTAGATTTCATATTTATCTTTCCATATTATACTGATTATAAAATTAAAATGCTGTCTAAGAATAATAAAATTATGCATAATCCTATTTACTCTATAATCTGCAAAATTCCATAATCCGCACAACCTTTGGCCCCAGCTTGTGCGGATTATAGATCTTTGACTGTATATCCTTAATGCAAGAAACTAGTCATATCAGACATAAATCTACCTTTTAAATTAACTTGATTTTTTAATATATACATTTTGTTAATTCAATCTTAATGCAAAATTATATCCCCAGGTTTTCACTGATACATGAAGAATTTAGCTATTATGTATATGAAAATTAGAAATTTAAAGTGTTTAAAAGAAAACTCGAAAAAACCCGGTTTTTAGACTAGTGGGCTCAGTAGGTTGGATTTTTTCAAAAAACCCCAAATTTTTTCAAACCCTGTATAGTAGGTACAATAATTACTGTATTAAATAAATTCATTAAAATTCTCATTTTCTTTACTGGAGCAAAGTGTTAATGTAACAAAAAAAAAAAAAAATCTTTTTATCAGAAGATTGCCGCTATCAGTTTCTAAACTTGGTACATGGACGAATGCAAAAGATGAAATAAAAAAATTTTCAAGTCCTACAAAAAACTTGGAGAGTTTAAAAGCACTTCGACATACTCATAAATACAGTAAAAGTTCTATAATCCACACAAGGTGGGGCCAAAGGTTGTGCGGATTATCGAATATTGTGGATTATAGAGTATTATTGATTATATGTCATTTTATTGTTCCTAGATAGCATTTTAGTCCATAATCAGTATAATATGAAAAAAAAAAGAATAATAAATTTATTATTAGATTTTATGTATCAAAAAAGTCTTTTTAAAAGTTAGTTTATTAAAAAATTAATGTATTAAATAAAAATAATTATGTATGTTCAGTTTTTTTTTTTATTGTTAATAAAATAAAAGAGTTAAATTTTAAAATATGTAGATGTTTTATTATGATTTTTTTTTCAATTTTTTTATTATTTGTTTAAAAACTCATTTTTGGATCACAAATTTGAAAATTTTTAAACTGTTTATTTCATTGTTTGCATTCGTAAAGTAACACGGATTATAGAAAATTGTGGATTATGGAGTGATACTATCTTTGACTGTATAGGTGTAAAAACCTAGGCAGCAGGCAGTCTTTAACATTAAATTTTATTTGTTTTGTTTTTCACTTAAATTTTATTAAAATTTTTGCAAAAAATTTATGTGAAAAATAAGGAATAAAATTTATTGCTGAAAAACTGCCCACTAGCGCTCAGATTATTATACCCCTGCCCATAAATATTTTGAGAAAAATAGTCTTTTTTCAATCAGCATTCAGATATGCATACTAGATGCTAATATAAATAATTGCAAATTTGTATATTTACTGGGTTGCACAGTTTTCAATAATGCATTTTTTTAATGAAAAATATACATTTTGCAGGTAGTTTTTTTCCTGTCTTTTTACATAAATGGCATGTTAATAAATAAAAAACATCCCTCTTTCTCTAATGTTACAAAATCCATCACCCATAAATGTCTGCTGAGCCTGAAGTTTGTCTCTAAAAATATAACTTATTTTTCCAAAAATAATATTTAATATTAATTAACATTTCCACTTTAGTTTTTTTATAATTATACTTTTAGTTTAATTATTTTACATAATTAATATGCATTTATTTTGAGCATGTTTTGAATTCTGTTGTTTCTTCTGTTTTTTCCCGTTTCTTCCCACTGTCCTGGAAGAAATAGGTTTCTTCCAGAAGAAACCCAACCATGCTGTGGAATAAATTCATACATGAACTTTCAATGTGTGAAAATTTTGGAAAATTTACCTTAATCGGGTTTTTATACCATCTATATAAATTGAAATTAAATTCTTTATTAATTTTAAGGAAAAAAATACACTAATCAGTTTTATTTTCCCTTTTTCCCACAAAAAATGTCTTTGATAATTCTGAATTTTGAATAAGAGCTTTCATTTGTATGTCATTTACAATTTATTAGTTTGTGTTAGGTAAAAAATATTTTTCATTCATTTTAAATATGACTTCATTACAGCAATGAATTGATTATTCAAAGCCTTTGAAACACAATTTTAGCTCAGTATGATTCATTTAACCCTGACTGGTTGTTTTGAGCTTATAAAAATAAAAATTTTCACCATTGTACTTTTATTTATTATTAATTAAATGTTATAGATAAATTAAGTAAAAACTGCTTTTCTTTTACAAAGGTAAGATACTTGTTTTTATTTAATATTAAAATTAATATGCTAAAAAGAAAGCTTTAAATAATAATTTTATGAGAATGTATAGAACTTCGACATGAGAAACAGTGGACCACAATCTACCCTGTTACCATAATGCAGAATTTTCAAAATATTTAATAATTACTTATTCTCTACAAATAAATACCGTTTTAAAATAATGATTTATCTGTAAAATAAACAAAGATAAATGATTGTGTATCATAGTAAGAAATATTTCGGTTTCTATTTATTGACTTTTAAAACAATCATATTGACTGTAACCAGTTATTACTAACACATTTTGTAGCACATTCTAAAATTTCATTAATTATTTTATAAGTAACATACAAAATGGAATAAAAAGTTTATGGGTACTAATCTGTTGTTTGTATCGCTCGTATCGTAAAATCATCACAATATCCAAAATTATTTCAGGAAAATTTCAGGCTCATATGTGGGTCATTCCATGTCAAATCAACCAAAAAAATTCAATATTCAACCTGACCATTTCCGATTTCAATGAAACTGCTAGGAATCATTCTCTATGATGATATAAAGTAGAGCATATTTTTATTTTTTGTTTATCTCTTTAAATTTTTATACAATTAATTATTTAAATTTTGAAAAATCATCATTTTTTGACTTGCATAAATATTTTCAATTTTGAATTTCTCAAGTTATATCAAGCATAGAAAATTTTCTGACCACCCATTTGAAAGAGGAGTTTATAAGGTTTAATTTGATATGCAAATCGACTATGTATAGTTAAAAACAATAAAATTTTAAATTTTTTAAAATTTAAAATTAAAAATTTTTTTAGATAGTCATTTTTAAAAATTTTGAAAAAATTGTATGTTTGTTGTAATATTATAAGCTTTAAATTCTAAAATTTTTAGAGTGGGATCTCAATGGGATTAGGAGTTATGAAATAAAAGCTGAAAATTACCATACAAATCATAAATAAAAAAAAATAGACAGAATTAAATTGCTATTTTTATGGTGATTTTTGCTTTTATTTAATAACTCCTGATTCCATTGAAATCCCACTCTAAAAATTTCAGAATTTAAAGCTTATAATATTACAACAAACATACATTTTTTTTTCAAAATTTTTTAAAAATGACTAAATAAAAAATTTTCAAATTTAAAATTTTCAAAATTTTTAAATTTGACTTATTTTAACTATACATAGTCGACTTGCATATCAAATTAAACCTTATAAACTCCTCTTTGAAATGAGTGGTCATAAAAATTTCTATGTTTGATAGAACTTGAGAAATTCAAAATTGAAAATATTTATGCAAGTCAAAAAATGATGATTTTTCAAAATTTAAATAATTAATTGTATAAAAACTTAAAGCGATAAACAAAAAATAAAAATATGCTCTAATTTATATCATCATAGAGAATGATCCCTAGCAATTTCATTGAAATCGGAAAGGGTCAGGTTGAGTCACTGGTTGATTTGGCAAGGAATGACCCATGTATTTTGGAGTTTATTTTTCAAGTTTTCGTGATAATGACTATATTTTATTTAATAATTTCACTTATTTCAATTGCTCCTATAGCAATCTGTTGTTATTTAAAAATAATTAATATTCTTTTTGATAATTTTTTGTTTTGTTTTGTAAATGTTTTGTTTGAAAATTTTACTTGAAAAAATTGCATTATTATGTTACTTTGGATATATAGCGGTAAATAACGAAGATTTAATTTAATAAAAAATAAATTTTAATTTTAATTCAAATAATGCTTAATAGAGGACCAAGTATGTACCCGCTTCTGGATCACTCTGGTCCATTTTATGAAGGTATAAATAAATATGTATACAGTTGAACATCGATAATCCGCGCACCCATAATCTGCAATATTCTATAATTCGCGTCACTTTACAAATGTAAACAATGAAAAAAGCAGTTTAAAAAATGTAAAAATTTTAATCCAAAAATGATTTTTTAAAACAATTAATAAAATGATTGAAAAAAAAAATCATAATAAAACATCTACTTTTTTAATAGAAATCTTTTATTATATTAACAATAAAAAACAAACTGTATTATGGATTATGTATGTGATTATTTTTATTTAACTGCAATCAATTTTTATAATAAAATAACTTTAAAAAGATATTTTTTGAGATGGCATATTAAATAATTATTAGATTTCTTATTTTTATTTTCATATTATACTGATTACAAAATCAAAATGCTATTTAGGAATAATAAATGACGCATAATCCATAGTACTCTATAATCCACAATATAGTCCGTTTTCTAATTACAGCTTTTCATAGGTCCGTGTGCAATTTTATGATTAAGTATCGTGAGTGGTCTCATTTTGTTCCTTATGTATTGTAGACTAAGAAAATCGATGGTGGACATCCGGAACCCGCGACTGGGGAGGGGGAGGGGGAGGGGAATGGTTGAAAAGTGCAAGGGAAAAAAATTCCATTTCATAAAAAATAAAGAAAATTATGTATAAATATTAATGTTTAAAACATTTATAGATTAGGAAAAACATTTGTGGACATCCGGTACCCACGACTAGGGAGGGGGAGGGGGAGGGGTGGGGTTGAATTGTGCAAAAGAAAAAAAATTCCATTTCATAAAAAATAAAGAAAATTATGTATAAATATTAATGTTTAAAACATTTATAGATTAGGAAAAACATTTGTGGACATCCAGGACCCGTGACTGGGTAGAGGGAGGGGGAGGGGAAGGGGAAGGGTTGAAAATTGCAAGGGAAAAATTCCATTTCATAAAAAATAAAGAAAATTATGTATATATAATAATGTTTAAAACATTTATAGACTACGAAAAACATTTGTGGACATCAGGGATCCGTGAATGGGGAGGGGATAGGGAGGGGAAGGGTAGAAAATTGCTTGGGAAAAAAATTCTATTTCATAAACAATAAAGAAAATTATGTATAAATATTAATGTTTAAAACATTTATAAATTAGGAAAAAAAATGTGTGGACATCCGGGACTCGTGACTGGGGAGGGGGGGAGGGGGGAGGAATTCGAGAGGTGCAATAAAATAATTCTGTTTCGAAAAAAATTATGCATAAATATCAAAGTTTAAAACGTTTATAGAATGAGAATAGCATTGGTGGATATTCGAGACTTGTGATTAGGGAGACGGGGGTAAAGGAAGTAGAGGGGAGGAGAGGGGGAGGGGAGCGGAAAGTGTTGGAAGAGGCAAGAAAAAAAATTCCATTTAATATATACATATATATATATATATATTAGTATTTAAAGCTTTTTTAGAATAAGAAAAGCAAAAGTGGGCATCCGGGACCCACCACGAGGCAGGGGGAGGGGGAAGAGATTAAAAATAGTTGAAAAGGGCAAGAAAAAAAATTCCGTTTAATATATATATATATATATATATTATATATTAATGTTCAAAAATTTTACAGAATGAGAAAATTATGTTCTCTAGGAGTCGAGGCAAAAGAATTGAGAAAAGCTGAAGACCACCACGAAGCAAATTGTGCTGCTTCAGTTCGCTAAAGAAACTTTTTTAGTGATTTAGTGGAATGTGTCTAAAACCATGTCAATCCTTTTGCCTATGATGGGGACGAACTACTCAATATCGTTACAATGACTGTTGCACCACCTGATGTGAAACATGATGTCACTAGAATGCCAGACATTGGTTTAGAAGAATACCAAAAATTTGTTCTGGAGTGCATTATCAATGGAACAAAAAAATTATGGGACCATTTTTCAGAAAAAAAAATAAAATAAAATTGTGTAAAACAATGATAAAAAAAGTGAAAGTATCAACTACAGAAAAGCATTATAGAAATAAAGGATGACGAAAAGTTGTTTAATCGTCTTGTCGTTCTATGCCGCTCGCGTCATGATATACAGCCTTGGCCAAAAGTATTTGCCATCCTATTAATTCTTAGAAATCTCTTATCTGTTGAACTGCACTGAGTCTATTGTTAACTAAGACACCTGTAGAGGTTAAAATGAGCCAATCAAAACAACACATCATATCATAAAACCATAAACACAATAGAAGTGACTCTATTCCCAGGTAAATGAAATTTTTCAAATGTGTCAGTTTACCACGATCTATCGCAGTGTGTACAAGTGTCGGTATATTATTGTAAAATTGTTGTTGCTTTCCTTTAGGCAGTTCATAAAGACTAGAAAAATGCCCAAGTGCCGTGAATTGAGTAAAGAAGAACGTTTAAAAATTCAAGTGTTAGCTGAAGAAGGCAAAAATAAAAGTGAAATTGCGAGGATCATGAAATGTCCTCATAGTACTGTGAGATATACCCTGAACCGCTACAAGAAGACCAAAAGTCACGAAAACATGAAACGAAGTGGAAGGAAAAGGGTTACATCTGATAGAGAAGACCGCCATTTAATACGAACCTCTTTGAAAAATCGTAAGAAAACATCTTCTGAATTGGCTGCCGAATTAAGTGAGACGTTGGGAAAAAAGATTTCTGCTAGAACTACAAGAAGAAGACTCCTAGATGTAGGACTCAAAGGTTGCAAGGCAAGAAAGAAGCCGTGGTTGTCTGAGAAGAACAAAAAGTTACGTTTGCAGTGGTGTTTAGAACACCAACATTATACCGAGGAAGATTGGTCCAGTATCGTGTGGTCGGATGAATCAAAGTTTGAGGTACACATGTTATTTGAACAATCATAACATTATTTAATCATGTTTGAGACATATTAATGTCAGTGCTTTATTTTTAGACTTATTTTTTTTAAACTTATTATTTTATTACATTTCAGGTATTTGGTACTGCAGGTGCCACCTACGTAAGACGCAGAATTGGCGAAGAATTCAAGCCGGAGTGTGTGGTGCCTACTGTAAAACACGGCGGAGGCAGTATTATGGTGTGGGGCTGCATGTCTGCGTCAGGAATAGGAAAAATGGTCGTGTGTGAAGGCCGAATGGATTCGAAAAAATATATCGAAGTGATGGAAACAGCATTGGAACCCTCTTTAGACATGATGTTCGGTGATACTAACCTAGATGGAGTCCGTTTCCAACAGGATAACGCGCCTTGCCACACATCCAGAGCCACCATGAGTTGGTTTGAGAAAAATGGCATAGAACTTCTAAGTTGGCCCCCTCAGTCACCGGACCTCAATCCAATAGAACATTTATGGTCGATTTTAAAGCGCAAAATAAGGGAACATTCAATTACTTCCAAAGAAACTTTAAAGAATTGTTTAATACAGGAGTGGAATGCTATAACGCCTGAAGAATGTAAAATGTTAGTTTCCTCATTACCCAAAAGAATCAGAGCAGTAATTAAAGCAAAGGGTTTCAATACAAAATATTAATGTAACTTGATCAATAAATGTATTTTAAACATATGTTTTTTTATTCAATTCAAACTTCAAGTATTTTTCAAGTTTATTGTAATTTTATAAGGTGGCAAATACTTTTGGCCAAGGCTGTAAATTTGAAGGAATGTATCGGGAAATACGAGTTAGCTACAGTTCCACGATCCTTATTCGCAAGCGATGGAACGATGCATAAAACCCAGGCTAAAGTAAGCTAATCCATCATGTAGAAGAACTTTGCACAAAAGAACAAACAACGAACATTCTGAATACTTCTTTAGAGGCTAACAGAGGTGCAGTTCAACTAAAATCCTCTGACTCTGATGTTGCAGTCATAGATGGTATGCAAGAATTACATGTATTGATACATTCAAAAGGCACTAAAACTGTTGCTGATTTGACAGATCAGTTCAACGAAAAAATTCTAATCAACTACAATGAATATTCAAAAATACATATCATATTCGATACTTATTTCGAGAATTCTCTAAAAAATACCTTAAGAGAAAGACGGCAGCATGGTAACCCCTATTATATACAAAGACGAAGAAAAGATGAGTATGAAAACTGTCACCATGAAAAAACTTTTGTTTTATGATACAGATAATTTGCTTACTGTAATATGTCAAAATTCGCTCAAAAAATCTACTAATTTAGAAAAAAACTTATTGTTTCATATCGTGGCGAAGTCAAATAAAATAAAACAATGGTAGAAGATATAAGCATTTCCTAAGAAGAAGCTGATACAAAGTTAATCCTACACGCAGTACTTGCAACTCAAAGTGGAGCTCAAAAATTAACAATTTTTTCACAAGATACTGACGTTCTTATACTGGCGATCACTAAATATCCAGAGTTACCAAGTGATACAGCATTAGTTTTAACTGGTCCTCAGAAACGCAACATTTCTGTTGGCTTAATATATAAATCTTTAGGCCAGAAAAGATCTGTTGGGCTTTATTGGGACTGCATTCTCTTTCTGGATCTGACACCACTATTTCATTTAGTGGTAAATCAAAAACCAATTTCTGGAAGAGCTTCATAAATACTAACGACAGAATTCTGAAAGCACTTGTCGCATTAGGTCAGAGATATCCTTGAGAATGAAATATGTATTAAACTTGAAGAATACATATGTTCAGTGTACATGCCAAAATTAAACATTAAAACAAAGAGAGAGCTAAGATGGTGGTTATTTACAAAAAAGCAAGCTGAGGGAGCAAATATGCCTCAAACTCAAGCCGCCCTTTACCCAGCCATAAGAGGAGCTCATTACCAAGCAATAATATGGCAAAAAGCACACATTTTAAAACCTAATATTCCACCCCCAACTGATTTTGGTTGGATGATAAAGGAAAAAGAATACCTACCTGTCAGGTGTGACATTTCATGTGCTCCTCAAGAACTGGTTTCATCGGTGCGTTGTTCGTGTGTCAAGTCAAGATGTGTAGCATCCTGTAAATGGTCACAAAATGGAGTACCTTGTACTGAAATGTGTTCATGCTCGGGTGAGACTGATAAATGTGATAATGTTGGAGCCCTTGATGATGTAAATTATGATGACAGTGATACCAATGATCCTACTTTGTTCTGAAGTTAAACTTTTACTTGCAGTTTAAAATTTGAAAGTTTTTACCATTTAAGTATATGATGTATAATATAGAATAACAATACAAAGATAATAAATAATATTTAGCGTTATTAAAAATTTGTATCATTTAGTATTTAGCATCACTCAGTTCCTTTTAAATTACCCTTATTACATATTTTCCCTTACACTTTTCAACCCTCCCCCTCCCCCTCCCCAGTTGCGGGTCCCGGATGTCCACAAATGTTTTTCCTAATATATAAATGTTTTAAACATTAACATTTATACATATTTTTTTTATTTTTTATGAAATGGAATTTTTTCCCTTGCATTTTATAACCCTCCTCCTCCCCCTCCCCCTCCCCAGTCGCGAGTCCCAGATGTCCACAAATGTTTTCCCTAATCTATAAATGTTTTAAATATTAAAATTTATACATAATTTTCGTTATTTTTTATGAAATGGAATTTTTTCCCTTGCGCTTTTTAACCCTCTCCCTCCCCCCTCCCCCACCCCCTCCCCAGTCGCTGGTCCTGGATGTCCACAAATGTTTTTCCTAATCTATAAATGTTTAAAACATTAATATTTATACATAACTTTCTTTATTTTTTATGAAATGGAATTTTTTCCCTTGCATTTTTCAACCCTCCTCCTCCCCCTCCCCCTCCCCAGTCGCGGGTCCCAGATGTCCACAAATGTTTTCCCTAATTTATAAATGTTTTAAATATTAAAATTTATACATAATTTTCGTTATTTTTTATGAAATGGAATTTTTTCCCTTGCGCTTTTTAACCCTCTCCCTCCCCCCTCCCCCACCCCCTCCCCAGTCGCTGGTCCTGGATGTCCACAAATGTTTTTCATAATCTATAAATGTTTAAAACATTAATATTTATACATAATTTTCTTTATTTTTTATGAAATGGAATGTTTTTTCCTTTGCACAATTCAACCCTTCCCCTCCCCCTCCCCCTCCCCAGTCGCGGGTCCCGGATGTCCACAAATGTCTTTCCTAATCTATAAATGTTTAAAACATTAATATTTATACATAATTTGCTTTATTTTTTATGAAATGAAATTTTTTTCCCTTGCACATTTCAACCCTTCCCCTCCCCCTCCCCCTCCCCAGTCGCGAATCCCGGATGTCCACCATCGCTTTTCTTAGTCTACAAGACATAAGGAACAAAATGAGACCACTCACTATACTTAATCATAAAATTGCACACGGGATGTAATTAGAAAACGGACTAATATTCCATAATCCACACATCCTTTGGCCCCAGCTTGTGCGGATTATGGAACTTTGACTGTAAATATATATATATATATATATATATATATCAATTAAACTATGTTCTGAGAAAAATTCTGAGGCATGTGAAAAGGCTTAAAGGTTATTCAACAATATTTTAGGCAGAATGGACTTTCCATTAAAGAGAAAAAAAATGTAAACTGCAAATGTGGTCCACTGTATACCAGTCTACACTATAGTAAAGTATTAAAAATGATAATTATCTTTAACTATACCCTGCCTTAAACAGAAACATTGCATGGTCCTGATAAGTATCGTCATACAATTAAGTTTGCTGAAAACCTGTCTGAAAGTGATTGTTCATCACTTATTAGCAGTTTCTTCATAAAAGATTTTAACAGGTACTGTAAAAGCAGAAACTTTCTACAACATATATTTCTTAAATGGAAAAGTTTCAGAATACCGACAAAACAAACCAAATATCTTTTTTTTTTCAGAGTATTTTTAAAATATAATTCAGTACACTTCTTTTAATTTGAGTCTAATATGGTATTTTTCCCCATCCCAGCAGCAGAATTTTTTTCTGCAGTCTGCAACAAAAGTAAAAATTTAAAAAAATAGTCTGCAGACCAATCCTTCGCATTACATGTATGTACTCAAACCTCCCAAGTATTTGTGATAGACATAAAAGAAAAGCATACTTTTAAAAAGAAGTTGCCTTTGTTCTGAGAATTTTTAAAACCTCATAGATTGTCCGAAAGATGGGGGGGAAGGGATCACTTTTGACAAAATTTGCGGGTCTTTCATGATTTCTTGACGAGATATCATTTTTCACGATCTTTTGACGAAATTTGCTTTTTTTCGCGTCTTTTTTTAAAAGATTTGACGTTTTTTCCGTTCTTTTTATGAAAACCACTGTTTTTTTCGCGATCTTTTGAATAAATTTGCCGTTTTTTCGCTATTTTCGAAGAAATTTGCCGATTTATATCGCGATCTGTTGAAGAAAGCTGACTTTTTTTCGCAATTTTTTGAAGACTTTCACCGCTGTTACTTGATCTTTTTATGAAAACTGACATTTTCTCACTATTTTTTCACGAAAACTGTCGCATTTTCGCGGTATTTTGAAGAAATTGAAGTTTTCTTTCCTGTTTTTTTGACGAAAACTGCCGTTTTTTCTCGTGATCTTTTGAAAAAAATTGCCGCTTTTTAAGACTTTTTGAAGAAATTTGCCTTTTTTGCGATTTTTTGAAAAAAATTTATCGTGTTTTCGCAATTTATTCAGAAAATTTTGCTGTTTTTCGTGATTATTTGACGAAAACTGCTGTTTTGGTGCGATTTCTTGAAGAAATTTGCCGTTATTTCGCTATCTCTAGAAGAAATTTGCCATTTTTTCGTAATTTTTTAACGAAAAATGCTTTTTTCGCGTCTTTTGCTGAAATTTGCCGTTTTTTCATGATTTTTTGAAGAATTTCCCCGTTGTTACTTGATCTTTTTACGAAAATTGCCGTTTTCTCGCAATCTTTTCACGAAAACTATCCCTTGTTCACGATATTTTGAAGAAAATTGATGTTCTTTTACGATCTTTTGAAGACTTTTTTCTTTTTTTTGTAGAAATTTGCCTTTTTTTGTAGAAATTTGCCGTTTTTTCGTGATTTTTGACGAAAACTGGCGTTTATTAGTGATCTTTTGAAGAAATTTGCGTGTTTTTGCTATTTTTTTGAAGAAATTTGCCGTTTTTTCGCGATTTATGATGAAATTGATTTTCTTTCTTCGAAGACTATTTGTCGAAATTCGCGATACATGTTATGTCCGAAATTTCGGATTTATGACCGAATTTTTTTAACTTTTGTTAAATTTTTAACAGTTGAAAAACAGTCTGCAGACTTTCCGAAGAGTCTGCGACGTGCGTCGCAGCTTTGCGCCGATTCTGCTCCCGGGTTTTCCATATACTTGCAATCACATCTTCACAAGATTGATTGTGTGTGTATGGGTAATAGAAGTATTTCGAGTAATTTTAAGAATTTAGGTATATCTTTATTTCACTTCATAATTGAAAAAAATACCATGTATAAAAAAAAAGTTTGATTTATTTCTATAATTGTAGCTTGTAATACAATGAAGTTACATCATGATACACCAAAATTTTACAAAAAGTATGATTAAAAAAATGATCCCTTACTAAAATTTTAAATATATTTTAGTGAAGCTTCATATAACATAAACATATTCTTAGATTAAAATTAAGATTAAATTGTTAAGTTTAAGCATAGGACTACCGAAAATGTTATTCAAACTTTTTTAAAAATATTCTACATCCAAATATTTATTTAAAACTATTTAACTAACTTTTTTCTGGTTTATAAATTTAGTTTATTTTAAAGAAATTTCTGATTTATATTTAACTATTTTCTGGTTAATATTTAAATAAAAGACATTCAATTTTAGCTAAAGGAATAAGTGACATAACAATAACGCACAACAAATATAGTTTATGCTGGAAAAAATAGTCTAGTTATAATTGTCTTAAAGAGCCATAAATCCTCTGGGTTTATTTGCTTCCTTGTCTCGCCGTTTTTGATTCTACATTTAGCTCCAAGAGTTTGTTACGATATCTGGTCGTGAACTTCAAGGACGTTAATTGTTTTAATGAAATTTATTTGTGATTGATTAACCCTTTTTGGAAATATTGGATTGTTTAAAAAAAATAAAATTAGTTTTTGTATTTTACTTCAAAAGCAATTCATTTTAGATGATTCGAAACAATTTTAGATCGTTCTCCAAGTTCAGTAGTAACTTCCCTGAGTTTAGTATGGGAATTATGTTCAATTTAAGTTTTGAATTTCTCATTATTAAAAACCGAACATCATTAACACCCTCTTCATGCACAACTCTCCTTCCATCCATGAAGTTTCTGTAAGCAACATTAAACTGGGCATTCACAAGTCATATTTGTAGTCAATTCAGATGATTGTTCAGATGACAGGCGACCACGGATAGCGCCAAAATCATTTACTTACGACCCGAATAGTCTTGGACTGGACTCTAAATAGAAAAGGGAAAAAAATATAAGAAAAATTGAAACCGGACAAATTTAACCGAAAAATCAGACAAATTAAAGATATTGGAAGTCGGTTAGGGGCGGTCGGAGCACTGAAGCAACGGATTTTCCCTGCCTTTATCCCGAACATATATGTCATATGTTCGAACATGTATGTCATATATGTTCGAAATCATATGTATGGAAGGATGTATTTGAAAAAAAAACTATTCAATTCTTAAACGTCACAACATTTCTTCATAAAATACCATAGCTCTTGCAGTGCTTATATGTTTTGTGAAAATTAAATGCAACTTATGTTAAAGTAAGTAAAAAAATTAATCACATTTTAAATTTGCAAAAGAATTTTTAAAAAGTAGAAAAGGGGGAGGGGAGTAGTAGTTGAGTAACTTATATATAACCTTAAAATAGATAAATAAAATTTATTTTTTTTTAATTCAATGCCAAAAATACCAATTTGAAACTTGCTATCAAATATTGCTAAGTCATTTAAACAATTTTAATGGTACATCAATATTTGGATAACGTTAAATATGTAAATTTACTACATAAAATCTGAATACATAATAAATATAAAGTGTAAAAAAAGCAGAATCTAAAATAGAATATACTTTTTTAACCATATTACAAAATAAAACTAACTTTTACCTTCATTTCGGGAGATAATAGTAAATATTATAAACCAATCTGCAGGAAAACATTCACATTTTGATTGTGAAATAGGGATTAATTAAAAAATATATTCACAAATAATGTAATTAACTTCATAAAACACAATAAATATTCAACATACAATATCTGTTTACATCCGTTATGCTTATTCTGCATTCTGAAAGCTATTCCACCCAGGGTTGGCATGGTTTAAACCAATTGGTTTTAACCATGGTTTAAACCAACTGGTTTTTTTAGAAGAAATCCAATGATATTTTCTCTTTTTTCTTTATAATTTATGTGTTTCAGATTATTGGATATAAATAATTTCTACTTTTAATACTTTATTTCAGCAAAAAGCAGTAGATGTAGTGGGTTTAATGTCTTTTTTTTATGCATAGGATTAACTAAATGATTTTTTCTCAAAAAAAAAGTTTTATAGAAGAAATCTAATAACATTTTCTTTTTTTCTTCATAATTTACATGTTTCAGATTATTGAATATAAATAATTTCTACTTTTAACACTTTATTTCAGTAATAAGCATTAGATGTAGTGGGTTTAGGTCATTTTTTTTATGCATAGGATTAAAATCAGTACACATTGGTGAATGTGTACTGATCACTATTGCTCTATAGAAAAAAACTTCAGACATGTGAATTGATCAAAGATAAAATAGATTCAATATTTAGTATAAAATATTTAATTTTTTTTAAATAATGAAGATTATTTAATACGATTAATAACATAACACAATGATCTTTTAAGATTTTGCCCAACTTGTAAAAGACATTTTTCTTGATTGGGGAGATTATCTCGAAGAATTAAAAGCCAAATAAGAGAGTATTCAAAGACTGGTTGCTAGATATAGCATTTTAATAATGATTTTTTTTCTTTCTGCCATCTGCTAAATCTATTGAAAAAAATGTTAACTTCAAATTGTCACTCAAAGACAAAAAAATCCTAAGAAATATTTGAAATTTATTATTTGAATAATTGTCTAAAAGAATATTTATCAAACTACATCCAAATGTTTATTATTAGTAATCAAAAGATTGTTAATAAAGATTTTCAGGACATCAATGGTTCATTGTGTAGAACAGTTAATTCTTTGAATATAAGATTGTTTGCTAAAACTGTTAAAATTAAAATATGATTTTTTTCAATTTTTTATATAAATGCACTGTAATTACTTAATTTAAATTATTTTAAAATTAAGTTACACTGCTTATAAACCAATAATGTCTATTTTTATCAATAAATATGCATGTATATGTAATAAAAAAGGATGTTTTAAAAAAACCTGGTTTAAACCAAAAAAACCGGGTTTTTTGTTTGTTTTTTTCGAAAAAACCTGTTTTTTTTTCCGACCCTGATTCCACCTGCTTCTGAGCAGCCGTAAAAAGTAACAGACGTTCTGCATATTTGAAATGCCTGAATTCCAGATTTTGAAGGGAGAATCGCTCATCTTTGGCCAGAATAACTGAATTCAGTACAATATTTCGATTCTGCATGCAGGGGCCTTGCTAAGGGGGGGGGCAGGGTGGAAGCCTCCCCCTCAAACGTTTGCATATGTTGCACAGTTGGCAAATTTACAATCTGAACTGGTATATTAATTCAAAACTCTTAATAAAAAACTATAATACCATTTCTATTTCTGATAGATTTGACAAAAGTTATCAGTATAATTAGAAAAGTTTATTATTAAGCTTTTTACAAATAAAAACTATATTACATTTTCTAATTGTGATAATTTGGTAAAATTATAAAACTAGTTGGTAAACACCGAAAACTTTTTATGTTTGCTTTTCACTGAGTTGGCGAATACTGAATTTTGACTTGGCAATTTAAGGCTCTCTCCTCCGCCCATAAAAAGTCTTCTCGAGGGATCTGTCTGCATGAGGGGAGAATATGGGCGAAAGACTGTACGAGAACCTCATAATCACTACCTGACAGCTTTATGATTTCACAAGTAAGGATATTCCTGGCATAAAAATTTTATATATTGTACAAATAAAGAGTACAATGAAAATGATATATAACATTGGTCAAAATGGGTAGAACCTGCCGTTAAAAGTGTATGTACCCAATATTGGGGAACTGTATCATTTTTCTCACCACTTGCATGTGAATTTTTAGGTAGCCTTCGAAAACCACAGAATATAGAAATACGCTGAAAACTTTTTTTTTTAACTAGATAGTTTTATTTTGCAACTTTCCAAATGACTTTGATGTAAATTCTATTCTAAACTAAATGTTCCTCCCTTGAATCTATTTCTTAATTCTATTGGAAAAAAAATATTTTGAAAATACACTGAAGTAACAGGAATTGGCTATTTTTGCTGGCTGGCAAAGTTTTCTAGAAATTCTAAATGATATTAAATGCATGCATGCAAAATATTGTAAAAAATTGTGAATTTTGCAAGCACTTGTTCAACAGTTTCAGTAGTTGTTACATGAAAAACAGTTCTGAAACTTCCACTCTCAAATCCACAACATTTATGAGTTTTTGTGTGTCACATCACAAAATTGGTTGGATCGAAAATGCTATTGATATCAAAATAAGAATCCCAACCTCCTCTTAGAGATAACTCACAATACCAGACCCCTCTCTTCCCACCCCCTAAAGTGTTGTATATGTAAAGCTTCATAAATTCTGGAGAATGATGTAGGTGGGACAGAGTCAATATTTCTACTTTTAGACACAGATATGTATCTACAATCGAGTCAAGCGCCTATGTCTAAGGCTACAGACTGTCAAAATTTAATGAATGAAATTGTGCCGTTTAAGGAAATGAAATTTGTAAAATCGGCTACTTAATTCAGAGTTAAAATTTAGTGCGGTTTATATAAAAATGTCTTGTGTATTATATTTTTCTTTCTGTTTTCAGATTCAAAGGTAAATAAAAATTTTAAGCTGAAGTTCAATAAGTCATTTCCTTGGACGAAAATAGCAATTTGATAAATACTGATCCTTTGAAGAAGTTTCTGTCATCATCTGAAACAACTTCTTCACCAGAAAAAATGTCATCGATTGCAGAAGTAAATGTTTGCTTCAGTGAAGAGCACATTGTTCCTCAAAATGGGGATCAAGAAAAACATTCCTCTATTAATACAGGAGAAAAAGGTTTTATTTGTGAGGTATGTTTAAAAACATTTTCTAGGAACAGCTCTCTGAGAAGACATCTAAAAGACATTCACACAGGAGAAAAGACATTTGTTTGTGAAATATGTTCGAAGGGATGTCGCGATAACAGTACTTTGAGAAAACATCTCTTGTCACATACAGGAGAAAAACCTTTTGTTTGTAAAGTATGTTCCAAAGGGTTTAATGATAAGAATACTCTAAGAAAACATTATTTGACTCACACAGGAGAAAAACCTTTTGTCTGTGAAAAATGCTTTAAAGGATTTTCTGATAAAAGTACTTTGAAAAGCCATCTCTTGACTCATACAGGAAAAAAGCCTTTTGCTTGTGAAGTATGTTCCAAGGAATTTTCAAAGATTGGTAATTTAAAAAAGCATCTTTTAACGCATACAGGAGAAAAACCTTTTGTTTGTGAAATATGTTCTAAAAGATTTTCTCAGAATTGTCATCTAAGAGCCCATCTATTGACACATACAGGTGAAAAACCTTTTGTTTGTGAAATATGTTCCAGAGGATTTTCTAGGAATGATGAACTAAGAACCCATCTCTTGAAGCATACAGGAGAAAAACCTTTTATCTGTGAAATTTGTTCCAAAGGATTTTCTCATAATTTTCATCTAAAAACCCATCTCTTGACTCATACAGGAGAAAAACATTTTGTTTGTGAAGTATGTTCCAAAGGATTTTCTCAGAATAGTCATTTAAGAAGGCATATCTTGATTCATACAGGTGAATAACATTTTGTTTGTGGAATATGTTCGAAAGCATTTTCTGATAATCATAATCTAAGAAAACATCTTTTGTATCATACAAAATAGACTCCTAAAAATCTATTATCTCTTTATTGTCAAAGTTGAGTATGAGCTGTGCATATGTTGTTGAATTTACTATTATAACATCTCTTGTGTTGTAGCATGTAGTAATAAAATAAAAATGTTCCCTTTTTCTGCATCCTCAAAAAGTCTTCCATGGTATTTTGTGTTTCTGATAATAAGCAATTAATTTCACTTATTCCTCATGTTACAATAAACTTTTATTGTAAATATTTACTATAGTTATTTCTGATTTTTTAGGTAGATTTTGTAAGGAATTCTACCTATTGCAGTCGTTATTGTGATACGACTTTTGAAAAATTTTCATCATAACTTTTCATTACATGACCCCAGGAACTAAAAAACACTCCCATCTAAAAAGTTTATGTATGTGTATGTTTGTACTAAATTTTGTTCGCTTGACAAAAGTCGCAATTATACACAAATCGTATCCAAACTCCCCCAATACTTTGAGATAGTTAATATCTCGGCGAGAATTACAGTTGGGCGAAGTAGGTTTAACGGGGTGGAAATGGAAAGCGCTCAAGAATTTAAATACTACCTTAACATGGCTATGGCAAAATCAGCTCTTACAGAACAATGGCAGGAATATATTAACATTTTTCGTTATAGCAGTTGCCAACAATTAAAAAACAAGCGCACAACAATAACTTTACTGTTGCAAGATTTGAACGGAAAAAAATAGTTTGACGAATTTAAGAAAAATTGAATATTACATCATAACTTTTCTATAGCAAGATTTCCCCATGAAAAAGATTAACGAAATAAGTAGCCTGACGGATTTTTTTAAGCAAACATGACGTTACATTGGAATTGAAATGGAAGAAAAGCAGATGAATTTATAATGTTATGTTAGTTTGTAAAAACTTACTGAAACATGATAAAAACCAGACTATGGAAATATTAGCATATTTTAACATCTTGAATTTCTCTGATTTTTTTTTCACTATTTTTAAATTTAATCCATGTATTTATGCGTGTATATTAGAATTTTCACTAAATGTTTAGATTCCTAGACCTCATCCTTAGTGGCGAAACTGGGTTTATCTGTCATATTGATTTAGTTTTTGTTGGTGAAATTCGTACGTAACTTCGAAATCTACTTTCGCCTATAGGCCGAGTCGGCAAGGATTTTTTCTTTTATTTTACTATAACCCTTTAAGATCTGGTAAGTTTTAGTAGAAATCAAAAGTCTTGATAGTTAACCCTAATTAGTTTTAAGTGTGTTTCAATTGTATTAACATTTTAGATAAATTAGGGCATGTATATAAAGACTGTAGATAAAATACAGGGCTGTACAAATGTATTAAAGTATGCTTCCTTATATTGATATAAAGTCTCTAAAATAAAATTTGAAGTCTCTAAAATCAATTATATGCATTTTTAGATATACTGTGCCAACTTTGGTATTAAAAATAAAGTATTTAGTGTTCATAGTTTAGTTACAAAGATACTAAAAAAGTCCATTTCATTATTGTCTATGAGGAAATTTCGTTATTAGTTCATACCACCTATAATCATCGTCTGGTCTATGCATTTGTCGATACATAACAATGCAGAAACTATCCTAATAAATGGTTTGAAACCTTATATACATAATCGTAGCATATTTTTTATTCATTTTAAATTTATGACGTTCATAGCAAAACTTAAAAAGATGTTCATAAAAGTTTTCTTAGTTCAATTTAATCCTGTCATACGTCAGTAATTCAATGATATCCCATGTATAACCATAATTCTATGTTGCCATGGTGATTGCATGATACTTAAGATGGAGTTATTTTGTATTAATGAATTTAACATACATAATAGTAAGAAATTTTGTTTTCATGCACTTTTGCATTAGAGTGCAACAGCTGTTCCACAAATTTTTGAATATTTATAAAATTAGTTATACAACAGAAATCCTCTAATTCACAAAAATGTGTTCCAAGGGTTGTGCAGATGAGATTTTTTTTTTCGCAGATTACAGGTCATGTCTATATAATCATTGTTTACATTTTAAACGATTCATATATCGAACAAATTTAGATTGCTATTTTTTTTTTCAAATAAAGAAATTACAGATTTTAATGTATAAATAAAGTAAAAACTATTTATAAAATCATATAAAAAACTAGTGGAACCAGAGAAAAAAGTAGAACTCGATCTATAAAAAATGTTACAGTAAAAGTTAGGAAATATTTTCAATCTATAAATGTGCATAGAAAAGTAATGGAATCAGATGATCTGTAAAGCTCATGAAATAAACTAAATTTTTGTTAGCCGAAAATGTTGACAGAACGTTACTGGTGCCTTATAATCTGTCAGGGAAAAAGAGGCATTTTTAACTCACTTTCTATTTCAATAATCCAGAACCAGTTTAAAAATTTGGGTTCTTAACTATATGTTACAGGCTGATGTAATGAAGTATGAAAACGGCTCGTTCTGTACAAAGTGTAAACACAATTCCATTCCAAGGGTTTTGATAAGTGGAAGATCAAAGCTCCAAGTAAATTCTAAACTTGAGCAGATACGATTCAACTATATAGTAAATATTTGTCTTCAGAAATATTTAATACATAGATTCCTCAACAACCTGATTATATTAATGTTATACTTTAATTATTACTTCACGTTTTATATTCGTTTATCATTTTGGAGTTTAACTGATTTGAGACAACATAACAATATATTTTATTGACTACTTTCCTTACTAATCATTTTGAGTGGAGAGTATAATTCTGAATATAAGGCCCCAGTAAAGCTCAGTCCACATTTTCAGCTAACAAAAATTTGCGTTATTTCATGAGCTTTACAGATCTTCTGATTCCATTTCTTTTCTATGCACATTTTTAGATTGAAAATATTTCCCAACTTTTACTGTAACATTTTTTTTTTTAGATCGAGCTCTACTTTTCTCTCTGGTTCTACCAGTTTTTTATATGATTTCATAGCTTTTCAGATATTTTCATGAACTTTATCTATCACCTTCAAATAACAAATCTAAACTGTTATTAGTATTAGTTAAAGTTATTAGTAGACATGTTAGTTTGGCGAAATACCGGAAATAACGCCAAGTTGCCTTCAGTTTTGGCAAATAAATTTGGGCGCCAGATTTGGCGAAAGAACCGCCCCCTCCCAGATGGCAGTCCCACGGCAGTTTCTCGTTATCTACGCAGATTTTCTTATGACCTTAGGTGTCTACACAAATTTTCACAGCTTCATTTTCAAATCGTTATTTTTATAAATATGGAAGAATTTTTCTTCTAAATTATCCCTTTTTAATTGAAATATCTGTATTGTAGTAACTGTTTTGAAGTTGAATACACTCAAATAAAGGTGCTATGTTGTTGTAACACATATTTAGTTACAGTTTACGTATATGTTTTTGAAAAATATGTATTTTCTGTTTCAAATGATGTCAATTTCAAAAATTCAAAAATCCATCTGGAAAACCAGAATTTTTATAGATCTATAAAAAGAAAAGAACACGTGTTATCATTTGTTTTTTAAATTATTGAACTGTTTTTTAGTTGGTGGCAATGCGAAAGAAATAATTGAATTAGCAATTAAAAAGGAGAGATTTCTATAATGTTAAATTATGGAAGGTATAGCGTTATATAAATTTTATATGGGTGCCATTTCCTTAATATAGGATATATTTTGACAGGACTGTCGAAAGGCACATACCTAAATTAAAAGCTTTCGAACAAGCTATTACACGTCGCTGAATGTTTTTTGGTTCGGGTTATAATTGAGTTGTCTTTTCTTCTTGTTTCATGAGAAAAAAGTGACAAAACAGGGGTTCTGGGTCTCTTTAACTAATCGGTGGATCTGGATGATTTTTTGTAAACTTTGAGGTCTAGAGTAGGACACTTCGTCTTTTCAATTTCGTCGCGATCCGATTATTGGGTCCAAAGTTATTAAGAGGCAAACTTTGGACTTCAACATTCAAGATGCGTCTGAGCTCTACTATACAGCACTATCGTGATGTATGATGATAAAAATTTATTAATTTTTAAACACAGCATCAGTAGTTTTTTTGTTTTGAGACTTTTTGTTTATATTGTTGGGTTTTATTTTGACCGCTATAAATAGTCAAATGTTATTGAGCTTTATGGATCTAAAAAAAAGTTCTGGCCTGAAAAAATAAGCAGTGACTTCCATAGATATTTTTTATTTCAGTTTTCTTTCTAAAATAATGTATATAAATATTGCAGTGGATTATTTTGTTATAATAAAGAAATAATTTTAAGCAATCTATTTATGAATAATGCTTAAAAAAGAATAAAGTACAACACCGGAATTTTTTTATTGTCAGTTCTTTTTATAACAAAATTCGATGCTATTTTGATCCATTTCGCCAAATTATACAGATTGATTTAATTTTTATTTTAAATAAAGAAAGAGCAAATAAATTAATAAACCATCAATAAAAATGCAAGTTAAAATCGATTTTTAACACAGTATCAGTAGTTGTTTGTTTTAAGACTTTTTGTTTATATTGTTGAATTCTATCTTGAAATCTATAAACAATCAAATGTTCGTTTTGAGTTACAAAGTTTGTGGGTTTAAATAATAATAATAATAATAATAATAATAATAATAATAATAATTCTGGCCTGAGAAAATAAGCAAAGACATCCATAGGATGTTTTTTAAATTCAGTTTTCTCTCTAAAATAATGTATACAACTATTGCAGTGTATTATTTTGTTATAATAAAGAAATAATTTTAAGCAATCTATTTATAAATAATACTTAAAAAAGAAAAAAAAGCACTAGACATTTTTTTTTACTGTCAGTTCATTCTATAACAAAATTTGGTATCCCATCGATCTATTTCACCAAATTATACAAATTGAATCAATTTTATTTTAAATAAAGAAAGAGCAAATAAGATAATAAAACACTAATAAAAATACGAATAAAAAAACACTTGATGGTGTACATGTATAGTGAATGTGACATTTACGATCGTTCATTATTGACATTTTATCTTGATTGGTTATCGGGATAATCAAGAAGAATACAAAATTTGTGTAGCAGATGTATTGCTATTAAAGGCAGTTAACATTGTAGTTTACTGTTGAGGACTACAATGGATCTATATAGCGAAATGGCTTCCATACATTTATTCACCCATATTCTATTCTATTTAGGTTACACACACAAACACAACAAAAACAGGGCTGGTGACAAGGAAAAGGAGCCACTGCCTTGGGGTCCTGTTTCAGACCGAACAATACAGGAGATACTATACGATTCCAAATCCAAACTTGCTCATACTTTTTTTCCTTTCTAATCTGGAAGATGTTTCCTCGAAGCGTAGCTAGAAGATTTTCAACAGGAAAATCGCCCACTGAGAGGATTGAAAGCAGTGAAATAGTTGATGATGTTACAAATAACTCGAGACTTCCTATCTCTTTACAAAAAAATCAGCAGATGTCAGGGAGCTATGCCTACGCCGCAAGCCATTGTCGCATGGTGTGTTGCTTCCTGTTCCCTTGAGGCTGTTGCAGTTTTAGCAGATAGCAGACTTTCCATATAGTCCAAGAGCCGACCGCACAAAACCTGAGTCATCGAGTACAAGAAAAATTCCTTCATTTTATGGAAGAGTAGTCATAGGGGAATTTAATGATGCATGTCTGCCGGAAGCGAAGTGGTACATATACTAAAAATTAATACCACTAGTGGTTGACTCGTAGGCTTAGCATTGTAGTTGCTGTACAATCAAAAGTATGAAAACACGGAAAACTGGGTACAGGAAAACATAATGTTAAGCCTACGAGTTAGCCACTAATGGTACTCATTTTTGGCTTATGAACCACTTATCTTCCGACAGACATAGATCATTAGATTCCCCTATGACTACTCTTCCATAAAATGAAGGATTTTTTCTTGTGCTCGATGACTTAGGGTTTTGTGCGGTCGGCTCTTGGACTAGTAATTGTTGGGATATTTTTTACATAATACTTATTCTATTTATTCTGTAAAAACTTTGGTTTCTTCTTTGTTTTTACTTACCCATCATACGTAGTATAGGGTAAGTCTTGCAATCGTTTTGAAAATCGAAAAAATTTTTTTGACGGATTTACACGTTTTAGATAGTGGAGATTCCGAAAAACATATTTCTAGAAAAAAAATTTTGCCGTCCGTCTGTCTGTCTGTCTGTCTGTCTGTCTCTCTGTCTGTCTGTCTGTAAACGCTCTATCTCCCGAACAAATTGAGATAGAGACTTGAAATTTTGTATGTAGTTAGAATGTAAGAATGGGACGAACCCTATTTAATATCAGCAACCTCGATTAGCCGGAACTATTTTTTTCGGACTCTCGAAAAATTCGTTCTGATGAAAGGTATATAAAAATTTTCGAATTTTTTTATTTTAAGGAATGACCGTAAAAGGCAATAAAATAACACACATTTTGCATATAGAACAAAGTCGATCGGATTATTAGTTGCCGACATATTTGTAATCTTGTTTTCCACATTCTTCGATTTTTCATGACCCTGTATTTCATTCAAATTTCAATTCAGAGGTATACTTTAATTGGAAATGAGATGCTTAATCCGACGCAATTAATTGTTAGTTAATAGAGTTATTATTTTTGGAGTTATAAGGATGTTTCTTTTACGCAATTTGGTAATACTTGAGTAGTTTGGCGTTTTATATAATTTGTCGAAATTGGTACATCAGCAGTTCTTTAATAGAGCATTACTATGTATTAACAATATTTAAATTTTGTTTATGAATTGCAATGCATTGTATTAATAGTTTTCATATGTTTTATTTTCATATACATATCCATGATGGGTAAGTATTACGGTGGCCCCCCAACGACTAGTTTTTCTTTTTTTTTTGTTATTTTATTAAAGTTATCTGCTACAAAGTGTAGGAATAAGCATAAAAGAAAAGAAAACATGAATAAAAAAGTTTAAATTTTTTATTTTAATTGATTATGCGCACATATAAAGAAAATTACGGTACTACTTAATTATCCCGTGGACACATTTCGCAAATTTACACAAATTCGCATAATTTTTATTTTAATTAATGAAACAACAAATAAATAAGTGAAACATTAATGTAAATTCCGATAAAAAGTTGAATTAAGAATCAATTGATGACGTAACAAACAAATATATTGTGTTTAATGTCAAATCAATGTGTCATTTACGATCATCCAATATTGGCATTTTATCTCATAGGTTGATAATAGATTTTTGGTCGACGGGATATTCAAATAGTACAGAAATTTCGGTACTTATGTATTAACGCCACCGCAGCAGAAGTTGTGCTAATGTGCCAATAAAGAACCATCTTGTTGTTCGCAGACGCACTCAGTTATCTTTTGGATTCCTTGTTGTTTGCTTATTTTTTTCCCATTTTTTGACGCCATTTTTTGTGTGCATGTGAACAACAAGATTGCTCTTTATTGGCTCATTAGCGCAACTTCTGCTGCGGTGACGTTAATACGTACCGAACCGAATACGTACGTACCGATACGTACCGAAACGACGTACCGAAATTTCCAAAGAAGCAAGTAAAAATAAAGATTTCTTATGTATACAAAGCGATTATCGTATTTTCATTACCACATTAAAGTCTGCAAAGGACCTAATGGTGATCAGGATTTAATTGACAGGGCCGTAGCTAGAAGTAATCTATACGGGGGGGGGAGGCTCATAATTTTTTTTCTTTTTCTCTGACACAGAAAGATAAATTAGTGCATATTTACACTGTAAGCATGTTTCTTATTAAACTGTTGTCATAATTTCCTTTTATACTAAGAAAAGCATGAAATTTTGAGTGTATAACTGGTTCAAAATCAAATATCATGTTAGTTTCCTATGTACAAATAGAATGTGGGAGTGCTGAATTACTTAATTTAGATAAAATTTAGTAATTCTGCAAGAGTGTAAAAGAATCTCAAGACAAAATTAGACTTTTGAGCAGAATTTCATCTAAATTTTTGGAACAGAAATTCATTTAGTGATCTTGAAATTTTTCCAGGGGGGAGGGGCTCAAAATATTTTACGGGGGTCTGAGCCGCCCATAGCGCCCCCTTAGCTACGGCCGTGCAAGTGTAGCAAGTTTCCCAAGATAGATTCTTGTGACCTCTGTATTCAACATATAACTTAAAAAATCAGTTGACTCCTTATGACGTCTTTGATGAATAAGTAGACTCCCTCAAATCTGCAATCCTAAAATCTGCACATAATTTACCGATGTAATCAATGAAACTTTTAATTCAGATGTAGGTGCAAAATTTTATTTTTTAACTGGTTATATCATTTATGTATATTTTTGAATATGTAATTTTCGCTACCATTACTGAATTCATACTTTTTCATGTAGGAAGAATAAATATATTTCTGAAAAAATTCAAGATATTGTTGATGACATTTTTTTTCTCTATGTGTTTATGCATGAATCAACCTTTTTTGGTTATTAAGTCGGGCTAAACTGAAATAAAACTTCTTTATTTTATTATTTTGATATGAATTAGTAAGGTACCTTTATGAGGCAAGTTCCATTGAAGAATTTTGGAAAAATCCATTTCATTTTTACATTGAATATTTAACTAAATATTATTGATTATTAATTTGACCTTTGGATAATTTTTATAATTTTAGTTGATTACTTATTTTAATATTTTATTATACTATAAGCATTCATTATAATCTCGATTGCATTAATTATTACATCGAAATTACTGTTTAAAAAAATATAAACAAAGCAATGACCAGAAATTCGCAAAACTCTAAAATCGGTAAAACCTCTTATCTTAAGCTGTGTAAATTTGAGGTTGTTTACTGTATATGAAAAACTAAAAGATTATTTTGGCTAAAATATTATAATGTCAGGGACAGGATCAGAGGGCGATAAGAGGGGTAAGGTTGTATCGGGCTCTAAACTGAAAGGGGTCCCGCTAGAAACCGATTGGTATTAAGTATGCGCACATAGGACATGCAGAGGGCCCATAAAACTTCTGTTCGAAGGCCTCCAATTTCTGCTTGTACCTATTGGTTTCCCGTGATAAAATGATGTATCGTTCAAAGTATTTTTCTAAGAATCGAGCCATTAGCTTGTCTTGTTAGGAGTGAGCTTGGTTGCTGAATATGAGCTTGCTAGGTTCGAACCGAATGATGGATGTGGGTAGTGGCTTAGATTCCCTTTTAAACGGATTTATGTTGTATTCAGTTATATTGTTATTTTTATTTTTTACAATGGTTGTAATTGCAGTGTTTTATCTTGAATCCCCTCCTTTAGAGGTTTCAAGAAGAATGTTTCAGGAATGTTTGATAAAGTGCTATTTAAATTTATATTGGCAGGTGTCGCCACACAATAGACAGACCAAAATATAAGAGGTTTTTTAAATGAAAACGATAAACTGTGAATGAAAGACATTATCTTTTTATTCCTGAAGCTATTTCTGTGCTGCATGAAAAAATAACATTTTTTTTTGTTGTTGTTGTTCTGATTCGAACTTTTTTATGAGAATGAGTGTTAAAAAATTACAATTTATAACTGAGCAGTGTTCCCGCTGACATTTGACAAACGTTAGTAAATTGGCTAATTAAAAATAAAAAATATTCGCCAAATGAAAAAAGTATTAGCAAAATAGATTCGCCATGTAGCATAAAAAAAATTATCTTTAATCCTTTAATGTACCCCCTTTTATTCGATATGTTCTAAAATAACTTTATTTTTTATAACTGCGACAATAAATATTATTAATCTAATTTCAACTTTTTGCTACAGATATATTTAAAATATATATATATATATATATGCATATGCATGAAAAACGAAAAAGGAAAGGAAGTAAAATTAAAAATTGAGCACTAGCAATTTGGCGAATCTTATCGCTTGTTTACTCGCCAAATGAAGAATTTAGTCGCTATTTGGCGAAATGGCGAGCGACAGCGAGAACCCTGTAACTGAGTTGTTTTGATAATTTATCTGGGTTCAAAAAGAACTGAGCTGTTTATTATGTAAAAATGAATTGTTGAAAACGAAAGATGTGTATTTAATTTAGAGATGAGTGAAAAATTGATAATAATTTCGAAAATTGGATAATGAATGGCTCTTCTTTTACAATAGTCTAAAATGAAAGGAAACATGTGCTGTTTTTTTTTTTCTTTCTGTCTGAGAAAAATTTTTAATTTATTTTACTGTTTTACCGCGAATTAGCCATTGTTGTTAAATCCATATTATTGTATGCAGACACCTGCGCATATTTAAAGAAGTTAAAGAAGATTTTACTTTTAGTGGTGGGAAGAACAATTGTAGTGACTTTCTTTTAAATGAAAGTATATATATAAATAAGAAACATTCAACTTTTCAATTTATTTTGAAGGCGGGCGACGTCAGAATAGGGCCCATGCACCTCCCCTCTCTTCTCAGGTTAATTGTGAGTTAAAAAAAATTTTGTAATTTTCTGAATAGTTACAGCAAAGGGAGTAAGGAAAAAGCCCTTCCCGGTGTTAATTATTTTTGATGCAATTTTGGGTTAACACTGTTTTTATTTTAAGTCGATTTTTTGGCTACATGTAGATTCCTGCAAGTTGGGTTCAGGTTAACTAGATTTTTGAAAAGTTAGTTCAGCATATTTTTTCAATTTAAAACTCTACCTAAACATATTATTGTTCGTGGGTGTGTTGTTTTGTAATGCGTTCACTGTGTTTTTCTACGACCATTGTATGAAAATCAAGTCTTTATCACGACTATTTGAATAAATTCGCATTTTCTCGCCGATCTTTGACGAAATTCGCTTTTTTTCCCAATGGTTATTGCACAAAACTCGCGTTTTTTTTCACGGACTTTCGAGAAAGTAAATTTAGTAAGAAACATAGTCATTAAGATCTGTTGGTGGTCGTCTCTATCTACCAGACAGGGAATTGTTGAGGGTAGGCGATTTTCCAGAATCTGCATTCGGGGGTCAGAATTGTTTAACTCAGGCATGGCAGTATCTTTGTCTTCGTCTGTAGTAACCCACAAGGTGCGTTTTCACTGGTCGTTCTAATGACCCAAGAAACTTTAGCGACCCAAGACCTTAACCTAAGAGTGTTGTACACTTGTATTTCATCTCTGGATAGATAAAGGAAGAACTGCAAAGCGACTAAAAGATGCTGAAAAATCCGTGTCTTTATAAACTGCAGCTTTAAAGTCTTGAAGTTTTTATAATATCAGCTTTTGAAATGTTCTTGTACTCGTGTATAAGTCATCTTCCCTACTTTGTAGACAAAATAATATCCAAAAAGTCTCACTTTATACATGGAATAGACATTAACCAGAAATTGAAGAAACACTAATGCAAAAGACCAAGAGAAACAAAGGGTGAAAAATCTGGATACGTTGTTCGACACAAGGCACGCTAACTCGGAACCAGCTTATTAAAAATGAAAATATAATTGCTTGTTTCTCGAGATTTCAAAAAGAAACCAGGAAAAGTTGTATGGCAATCATGGTACGGATGGAAAGTTGTATGGTAAGCAAATCAGAGATTCTGACAAGGAAATGGGGATGATGTCAGGGATGACCACCCTGGAAACTCAGCTTTCGCTTTAGAGTATAAGTCCTGGGGAGGGGGGGGGGGGGAATCCAACAGGAAAATCAAAACTCGATATTTGGTACAACTTGATAACCCCGTCAACCAAAAACATTTTATCGGAAAACTATAAGATTAAATACCTATAATGGCTGATCGTAAATCACCTGTTAGTTTTACATACTTTCACTGTACTAGTAAGAAGCTTTCAATCAGTGATAGTGCTGTCCTGTGTAAAACATTGTATGTGTATATAAGGAAGAGAAAAATCAAATTTGCCAATAAGACATAAAGCAGCATATCTTAAATAAAAAGATTAAAAATTTACATGCAAACAAATATCAACGAGGAATTGAAGAAGCACTAATGCTTAAGATCAAGAGAGTCAAAGCGTGCAAATCTGGATAGGTTATTTGACACAAGTTACGCTAACGAGGAACTAGCTGATTAAAAATGAAAATGATTACTTATTTCTCAGATTACAAAAAGGAACCAAGAAAAATCGTATTTCATCTCTAGATAGAAAGCTTTCTACAAAAGAGAAAAGATCTGTAAAGCGATTGAAAGAAGCTGCTTCATCTGAAAAGTCCATTGCTCCATAAACAGTAGCTTTTATGTCAAAAATGTTACTTGCATCTGTCTTGAAAAGGGCTGGTGGTGGTGACAGTCAAGCAGACAGTTAAAAAAACTATTTGTTCATCAATAATATTAACACTCACTTAACAAAACTGCATAACACACAAAAATGGTGTTTAATGCTCCAAAATCAGTACAGTCAATTGGGGTAACTATGACCTATCAGGATAACTTTGGTTGAAGGGAGAAAATAGATTAAATTTGCTACATTACGAGTTAATGGAAAAGTTTTAGTCTCAAAATATAAATATAAATACTAGTATGAGTTTGGCAGGCCATTGGAAATAATTCGCCAAAGTTCAACCATGGCAGTATGGATCAAAGTTTTGTAAAGGAGGAAATATGTTGCCCCAAATTTGGGCCAAAGTGACCCTGACTGACAATAGTTCATTGGAATCGGAAGTTATCATCTGATTTATTATCAAGTGAAACGAGAAACTTAAACCCTTTATGGGTGTTAGTTTCTTTTCTTAAAGATAGTAAGTAGTACAATACCCCTTAGAATTTGTTGGAATATTATTCTAAGCGAAGCAGAAAGTTCTTCAATAATAAAAAAAGTTAAAGGCTTAACCTTTCTGTTTTGATGTATTCAGTTGGAATATATTCTTCTTAGAATGAAGAAAAACATTTATCAAATGAAAATACAGTGGAATAATATGTTGTATATTATATTTGAAACACATCACAACATAATGAAAAAGGTGGACATTCTTAACACTATTTTCAAAATAAAAAGAAGTACTTTGAAAAATATATCAGTTTTAGTTTTTGCATTTTTAATGAATAATAATTCCTTTCGAAGAATAATGGATTTTAATCCATCACAGCACTTTGCTGCTAAGTGCTACGAGAGTCATTGAGTAACTGATTGTTCTCAGTCTTTTATAGTAGAACAACAAAAGGAATTGTCTGATGCCGCCATCTCCTGGCAAGTTCTCCAATAAAAGAGCAATTCTCTAACAGAAATACTAAGGTGTTATCTGGTACAGTAAAAACACAGCAACTCATGCGGTTTTTGAAATTTTGAGAGTCATGCAAATATGGGATTCTCAGGTTATTGATATGTGCTTCAACACAACTTCCTTCAATAGCGATCAATTCAAACATGTATTCTCTTCTCGAATATAAAACTTCTGTAGTTAGCCTACAGACATCTTGATTGAAGTTTTACTTTTAACTATGGATCTTGGGCTATCAAAATCATCTTGAAATTATTATAGTCCGAGAGCCGACCGCACAAACCCTAAGTCATCGAGCACAAGAAAAATCCTTTATTTTATGGAAGAGCAATCATAGGGGAATCTAATGATCCATGTCTGTCGGAAGAAAAGGGGTGCATTAGCCAAAAATGAATACCACTATTGATTGACTCGTAGACTTAGCATTGTGTTTTCCTGCACCCAGTTTTCTGTGTTTTCATACTTTTGATGGTACGGCAAACACAATGCTGGCCTACGAGTGAGCCACTAGTGGTATCAATTTTTGGCTTATGCACCACTTCACTCCCGGCTGACATGGATCATTAGATTTCCCTATGACTACTATTCCACAACATAAACCAGTTTTTCTTGTGTTCGATGACTTAGGGTTTTGTGCGGTCGGCTCTTGAGCGATTATGTTTAAAAGATTTCAAGAAAAATGGAATGAGCTTTACCACCAGTAATGCCAATGGATGTCAAGAACGGACTGTTTGAAATCATTGATTACAAATCAATTTCCGACACACTTTTTTGAAGATGATTTACAGAGAACCAGAATTCTCGCTGTCGATCGCCATTGCGCCAAAATGCGACTAAATTCTTCACTTGGCGAGTAAACAAGAGATTAGATTAGCCAAATTGCTAGCGCTCAATTTTTACTTTTTCTTTGTTTTTCATACATATGCATAAATACATATTTTTAATATGTTTGTAGCGGATAGTTGACATTAGATTAACAACAATAGCTGTCGCAGTTATAAAAACTTAAGTTATTATAGAACATATTGAAAAAAGGGGGTACATTAAAAGATTAAAGATTTTTTTGGGGGACTACACGGCAAATTTATTTGGCTAATACTTTTTTCATTTGGCGAGAGTTTTTTTATTTTTAATTAGCCAAATTACTAACTTTGGTCAAATGTAAGCGAGAACACTGCATAGAACTATTATACATTAATATTTGCTTTTAATGCAAAAAAAAATTCATCTAATTTATATCTATATTACGAGGAGGAGACAGAAAATAAGTCCTCTTGGCGACTGTGGAGAGAGGTATGCATGAAAAACAAAATATTTAACGAAACATTAAAGATAAGACGCAACTTTAATTTTCTACATAAATAAAAAAAAATAGTTGAGACATTTAGCATTGTATTTGCCATACAACCGAAAGTATGAAAACACGGAAAACTGGGTGCAGGAAAACACAATGCTAAGTCTATGAGTCAACCACTAGTGGTATTCCTGTTTGGCTTATGCATCACTTCCCGTCTGGCAGACATGGATCATTCGATTCCCCTATGACTACTCTTCCATAAGATAAAGGAATTTTTCTTGGGTTCGATGACTTAGGGTTTTGTGCGGCCGACTCTTGGATTATTTGTCGACTCTTGCATTTATTTCTTACTTCTATCTCTATGAAGAAAGTATTGGATTCGTGAAAATTTTTCGAAATCCCATTTTCGACGAATATACATATTTTTGGAGTGAGAGAACTCAAAAGACTTACTTTTACCAAATTCCTGTCAGTGTGTATGTGACAATAACTTGTGGCTCTCTATCTCATGAACTGACAAATGAAATTTCCCAAAACTTTACATTCTGTTAGAGCTTGATATAAAGTAAATCTGATTAGTTTTTTGTGTATATCGCTCAACAGGTGGCACTGTTATGCTGCATTATTCACATTCACCACATTTTAGTGCAAGGATTTAAATAAAACTTTAGATTTAGTTAGTACTTGATATAAAATGGCACTGATTACATTTTTATGTATATCATATAACAGGTGGCGCTGCTATGATGCATTTTTCAGGAAGTATTGACGTGCGTAAGAAAGGAGAAAGTTTTGGGATTGCCACATCTGACTAGTTCCTAAATAATTTAAGTACTATGTGAAGGAAATGAAAGTGCACAAACTTATTAGCTTACACTAATCGTATATATGAATTGAGTAAACATGTAACAATAAATATTCAATAAATTTTTTATATAATGTTAGAAAAATACAAGGTCATGCTGGGTGCAAAGAATACACGATAAAGAGAGATGCTTCATCTAAATCCTTTGAAAAAAAATTCCAAAAGAAAATATAACAAATAAGATTTTATTTTTATTTTTACACAAAACATACTTTTAGCATATTTCTCTTCAATTTTTAAAAGTGTTTCTTAAATAAAGCCTTTGTTATCATGTAACATATTGAGGTACACTTTATCCTTTTCAGATCAGATTACTTTATAACTTTAGGAAAAATTTACTTTACAGTAAAATAACAAAAATTAAAATTATCGAAAAGTTTTACTAAAAACTAATGAACAGGTCTGGAGTTATTTGCTTTTTATCAAAATGGCAACTGTGACAATAATGGATTTTTTATTGTATTACTATGTGCTAAAACAGAAGAGAAGTGGTAGCAGTAAATACAATGACACATACAGGGTTCATACTCAATTTTAACAACAAAAAAAGGCAAGAGATTTTTTAGAGATATCTATTTAATATGAGACAAATGGATTTTTTAGTAATGGTTATCAAATAATCCTTTGGGAAACATATTGCACAAACAGATGATTTTCTTCTGTATCAATCATGAGATGTCTTTCTAGTTGACAATGTTTAGAAAATCCTCTCAGAACCAGAAACACAAGGATTTCACTTTGTATGAGTCAAGTGATGCCTTCTTAGATAATCTTTATCAGAAAATGCTTTGGAAGATATTTCACAAACAAAAGGTTATTCACCTGTATGAGTCAACCGATGCTTTCTTAGACTACTATTGCCAAAAAATCCCTTGGAACATACTTCACAAGCAACAAGTTTTCTACCTGTATGTCTCAAGAGATGGGTTCTCAGATGAACCTTCCGAGAAAATTATTTGGAACATATTTCACAAACAAAAGGTTTTTCACCAGCATGAGTCAAGAGATGCCTTCTTAAATCGTTTTTTCGAGAAAATCCTTTGGAACACATTTCACAAACAAAAGGTGTTTCACCTGTATGAATCAAGAGATGCCTTCTTAAATCATTATTCCGAGAAAATCCGATCGAACATATTTCACAAACAAAAGGTTTTTCCCCTATATGAGTCAAGAGATGCCTTCTTAAATCATTATTCCGAGAAAATCTTTTGGAACATATTTCACAAACAAAATGCTTTTCACCTGTATGAATCAAGAGATGCCTTCTTAAATCATTATTCCGAGAAAATCCTATGGAACATGTTTGACAAAAAAAGGTTTTTCACCTGTATGAGTCAAGAGATGCCTTCGTAAATCATCATTCCGAGAAAATCTTTTCGAACATACTTCACAAGGAAAAAGTTTTTCACCTGTATGTGTCAAGAGATGCCTTCTTAGACTACTATTGTCAGAAAATCCCTTGGAACATATTTCACAAACAAAGCGTTTTTCATCTGTATGAGTCAAGAAATGCCTTCTTAGATGACCATTATCAGAAAATGCTTTAGAACATATTTCACAAACAAAAGGTTTTTCACCTGTATGAGTCAAGCGATGCCTTCTTAGACTACTATTCTCAGAAAATCCCTTGGAACATATTTCACAAGCAAAGCGTTTTTCATCTGTATGAGTCAAGAAATGCCTTCTTAGATGACCATTATCAGAAAATGCTTTAGAACATATTTCACAAACAAAAGGTTTTTCACCTGTATGAGTCAAGCGATGCCTTCTTAGACTACTATTCTCAGAAAATCCCTTGGAACATAGTTCACAAGCAAAAGGTTTTTCTCCTGTATGAGTCAAGAGATGGGTTTTTAGATTACTATTATCGCGAAATTTCTTGGAACATGTTCCACAAACAAATGGATTTTCTCTTGTATGAATGTTTTTTAGATGTCTTCTTAGATAACTATTATTAAAAAATTCTTTGGAGCATATTTCACATACAAAAGGTTTTTCTCCTGTATGAATCAAGAGATGGGTTCTTAGATTACCCTTCAGAGAAAATCGTTTGGAACATATTTCACAAACAAAAGGTTTTTCTCCTGTATGTGTCAAGAGATGAGTTCTTAAATTACAATTTTCAGAAAATCCTCTGGAACATATTTCACAAACAAATGCATTTTTTCTTATATCAGTTGAGGAATGTTTTTCTTTATTCCCATTTCGAGTAACAAAGTGCCGTTCACCAGGGGAAGAATTTTTTTCTGCAATCGATGACATTTTCTCAAATGAATTTAAACTTGATTTCAGATGATAACAGGAACTTCTTTAAAATACCATTATAAAGAAATTGTTGCCGTTTTTATTAACGTGAATGACTTGCTGAGTTTCAGGAAAAACAGTTTTATCTATCACTGAATCTGAAAACAGAAAGAAAAATAATAAAAAGGCATTTATAAATAAACTACACTAAATTTTAATTCTGAATTAAGAGGCCGGTTTTACAATTTTTATTACCTTAAACAGTGTAAAATCAATGCATTAAATTATCACAATATATATTCATAGGTATTGTTGCGTATATAGGGTTCTTTCGATCTTATGGTTAGACAATTTCAAACTCTTTTCTCTTAGAAAAGTAGAAAATAATTTATTTACAGATCTTCAGAACAACAGAGTCTTCAAAACTCGCAAATATTACTAGATATTCAAAAATAACTGTTCAAATCTATCGTACAAGTGCAGATATAGGTCCCAGAGACTCTTTATACAACGTCTCAACACTAAAATCACATTCAAAATAACGTAAATAAATCTGAAGCAAACTTGCTTAAACAATACCCTAGAAGTTCACTCGGTGACTGGTCACTAGACTGACTGGTAAATAACAACAACAACAGCTCGTATCGCTCTCCTTATATAGGCTCGCAGCATGCGGTGGAAATTTCTACAACCTTCTCGAAAAATCCGGAAAACCACGGTACAACATTCAATGTATCAGCATATCTAAAGGGGGGGTTACCATAGAGGGGGAAGGGCTACCATCGCCAAGTTTGTCGCCAACTTGGCGATTTATCGCCAAATTTGGAGACCAAAATTAGTCGTCAAAAGTGACGCCAACTTGGCGATATCTTTATTATTTCTCCAAGCTGCCATAGACATACACTGAAAATAATAGACAAGTTTGCTTGATAACAGAGACAATGTAACAAAAACTAATATTAGTAAAGGAATGGAGCTTAATAAGATTATTTACATTGTTTTACAGTACAAACAGCATAGCTTTCAATCATGATAAAGCAGTCTTTATATACCATATTCATTGCTTGCTGGTTTTTTTAATGATTATTTGGCAAAATTTGCATTTTTTGTGGTACCTAGACGATTTGAAAATTACAATATAGAAAATGCTTTATCGGCCTAGAACGTAAATAAACACTTGGAAATAAAATAACTTATGTAAAGTGAAAAAACCAATGTATTTCAATCATTATAAGATAAGTAAAGAAAAAAAATATAATTATCATAGCATTGCATTAAACAGTGATAGCAAAAATGCAGTCTGTGTTGTTTTCTCACAATCTGTTTACCAATATTTGCGTTTTTTGAAGTACCTAGACAAATTTAAAGTATTTTTTCAAGATCTTTTGACGAAATTCACTTCTTTTCTGGTACCAGGAAAAAATTATTTGTTTTCTTAGGGATTTTCGGTGAAATTTGTCATTTTTTTCTCGCTATCTTTCGATGTAATTTGCCGTTTTATCAAATTTATGCTTTTTTCAGGATTTTTTTTTTAATTTGTCGTTTTTTTCGTTATTTTCAGAAATTTGTCATATTTTTGCTTTTTTTTCTTTGCAAAAATTACCTGTTTTGCGATCTTTTCATGAAATGTGCCTCTTTTTTTCATCTTTTGACAAAATGTGTTGTTTTCTCGCAATCTGTTTACCAATATTTGCGTTTTTTGAAGTACCTAGACAAATTTAAAGTATTTTCAAGATCTTTTGACGAAATTCACATTTTTTATGGTACCAGGACAAATTTATTTGTTTTCTCAGGGATTTTCGGTGAAATTTGTCGTTTTTTTTCTCGCTATCTTTCGATGTAATTTGCCGTTTTATCGAATTTATGCTTTTTTTGTTAAATTTGTCGGTTTTTTTCGTTATTTTCAGAAATTTATCATATTTTCGCTTTTTTTTTCTTTGAAAAAAATTACCTGTTTTGCAATTTTTTCTTGAAATGTGCCTCTTTTTCATCTTTTGACAAAATGTGTTGTTTTCTCACGATCTGTTTACCAATATTTGCGTTTTTTGAAGTACCTAGACAAATTTAAAGTATTTTCAAGATCTTTTGACGAAATTCACATCTTTTATGGTACCAGGACAAAATTATTTGTTTTCTCGGGGATTTTCGGTGAAATTCGTCATTTTTTTCTCACAATCTTTCGATGTAATTTGCTGTTTTATCGAATTTATCCTTTTTTCGTGATTTTTGTTTGCGAAATTGTTGTTCTTTGTTATATTTTTTTTATAAATTTGTCATTTTTTTTCACTATTTTTAGCTAAATTTACATTTTTTTGCGATTACCTGGATAAATTGTATGTGCTTTCTGAGATCTTTGGGCGAAATTCACGTCTTTTATGATAACTGGACGAAATTTGTCATCTTGAGGTCTTTCGGCAAAGTTTATCGTTTTTCTCGAGTTCTTTCGATGAAAGTTGTCGTGTTGTCATGATTTGTCAATGTAATTTGCCGTTTATTGAAGATCTTTTTGCAAAGTTTATCTTTTTTGTGATTATTCGATAAAATTTGCTTTTTTTTCAATCCTTTGACGAAATTTGTTGATTTCTCACAATATTATGAATTTTTTTTCATATGTTTACAAATTTGTCATTTTTTAAGGAATTTTTTGTCAAAATTTGCCTTTTTTTCGAAATTTTTTCATGAAAATTGCCATTTTTTTAGACGAAAGAAAGATTTACAATATAGAAAATGCTTTATCAGCCAAGAACGTAAATAAACACTTGGAAATAAAATAACTTACGTAAAGTGAAAAAACCAACGTATTTCGATCATTATAAGATAAGTAAAGAAAAAAAATTAATTATCACAGCATTGCATTAAACAGTGATAGCAAAAATGCAGTCTCTCTGTGTTGTTTTCTCACAATCTGTTTACTAATATTTGCGTTTTTTGAAGTACCTAGACAAATTTAAAGTATTTTCAAGATCTTTTGACGAAATTCCCATCTTTTATATTACCAGGACAAAATTATTTGTTTTCTCGGGGATTTTCGGTGAAATTTGTCATTTTTTTCTCACAATCTTTCGATGTAATTTTCTGTTTTATCGAATTTATCCTTTTTTCGTGATTTTTGTTTGCGAAATTGTTGTTCTTTGTTATTTTTTTTAGAAATTTGTCATTTTTTTCACTATTTTTAGCTAAATTTACCTTTTTTTGCGATTACCTGGATAAATTGTATGTGCTTTTTGAGATCTTTGGGCGAAATTCACGTCTTTTATGATAACTGGACGAAATTCGTCATCTTGAGGTCTTTCGGTAAAGTTTATCGTTTTTCTCGAGTTCTTTCGATGAAAGTTGTCGTGTTGTCATGATTTTTCAATGTAAATTGCCGTTTATTGATGATCATTTTGCAAAATTTATATTTTTTGTGATTATTTGATAAAATTTGCTTTTTTTTTCAATCCTTTGACGAAAATTGTTGTTTACTCACAATCATTTGTCAAAATTTGTTGTTTTCTCACAATATTTTGAATTTTTTTTCATAATATGTTTACAATTTTGCCATTTTTTAGGGATTTTTTTTTTGTCAAAATTTGCCTTTTTTAAAAAAAAATTTTCATGAAAATTGCCATTTTTTTAGACGTTTTGGCAAAATTTTTATTTTTGTGCAATACTTTTGGGAAATTTGTTTGATTTGGGATATCTAGACAATTTTTTTTTGCAGTTTTTTGACAAATTTTTTAGAGATCTTTTGAAGAAATTTGTTGTTTTTTGCAATCTGTTGACGAAATTTGCTGTTTTATTTTCCCACATCTATTTATAAAATTTCCGGGCAATGTTTTTTTTTTTTGGTGGGGGGAGTATTTTGATGAAATTTTCTAATTTTTGTGATTATTTGCCAGAATTTGTGTTTTTTATGGTACCTAGACAAACTTTGGTACATAGCAAATGATTTCTAGCACTTTTTAAAAAAAACTTAAACAGTTGAAAAATAATCTTCAAACATTTTCAAGAGTCTGTGACGTGTGTCGCAGCGTTGCACCAATTCTGCGCCCGGGATCATGTCATGTTGGTGTTACGTTGGTAAATGGAAAAGCATATTGAAATTTTTAATAAATATTAATCTTTAAAAAAAATTTTTCTTTGAAAAATTTTTTATAGTGGCAAAATACTTTTTTTCTTTTATTCTTTCATATTGTTGCTGTCAAGTTTTGACGGGTTTCACCTAGCCAGAATAAATATTATCATTAATTTTTTTAATATGTGAAATTTACATGTATTTTTGATTTATGAAAAGGTAATAGAAAAGTAGTTGAAAATGCAAATGTTTATTTGTTGAATGGGGTGGGTAATGTAACAACAAATTAACCACGGAGAGGATTATTGTTACAGTTGTTGATAAATGGCAAACTATAAATTCAGTCTTATTTTGCTGCGAAGTAAGTGAAGTATGTATATTTTGTATGAAATGAGTGATGACAGTAATTTATAGTTTATTCATGTTATGTACAATTTATTGGTGTTGTATTTGTAAATGAAAAATTATCAAATGAGAGAGATTCTAATTCTATAGCAGCATGTTTGAATGTAACTCGGCCAATTGCGGGTCATTTGCCTGGATGTAAAATGCAGGTTGTTCTTTTATTTATTGAAATTTTTGCTGAAGATTAGTCGTTAAAAAATCTTTAATAGCTGGAAAATACCTTTTTCTTTCTTCGGTGCCGTCAAGTTTTGACGGGTTCCATCTAGTTTTTTATAAAGACGACGACGATGTTTAAAACAAAATGTTTTAGTCAGAAAAATTATATTTCTCAAACCATACATTTTAGTTCATAAATATAAAATGCTTTTGAATAAATGATTCAAAGCAAAATCATTTTTGTGTACGTTCAACCTAATGATGTAATTTCTACCCAAATCTTGGAAGAATGAAAATCATGTTGCAAATAAAGTTATGTTTTATTCAAAAAGCTTTAGACTTAAATTGTAAATATAACTTACTCATATGTATAATATGAACTTTAAAAAGTTCAGTTTGACATGAAAGGCGATTAAAATAGAGAGATAATATAAAAACTAGAGAATAGTTTTATAACTCATTTTATGTTTATTAAGGTTTTAAAAGTAGTCTCTGATGAAGAGCCTGATAAAGGTTTGAAAGTACTAAGATATTTTAAATTAAATTAACTATTAAATTTTTTTATTATTATTTTAATCTTCTTTTAAGCAAAATTGAATGTTTTAAAATTCATATTATACACTTTGACTTTAAAACAAGGTGAAAACTGCATTCTGTCATGTGTTTCTATTTATAACTTACTATTTGAAATATTGTATTTAATAAAATTAATGCTCATAATTGCTTCCTAAGTTTACAATAAAATTACAGTTCAATTCTTTGAAAAAAATCAAATGATCTCTTGCAATAAAAATCCTAAACCATGTACCCTATTTAATGTTAACTGAATGCGATATTCACAATAATTCATTATTGGTATTTAATGTTATAGTTTAGCAATAATTATTTGGCTGGCAGAATAAGCAAGTAGTACAGTTTGTTATTACATGAAGTGAATTAAAAACTTTATCTGTTTATTACTAATAGTGGATTTTGTCATTATTAATAAATAAATGCTGTTTATCATTAAAAAAGAAATGAAATAAAACAAATCCTGCATAAAAATGAGATATTTGATTCATTCTTGATCTGAAAGTTTGAGTTAGAAACATGATCCCTATTTAGAAATAGTGGTGCATTTTTAAGAGTTGATTATTAAGAGATTATTCCAAAAACATGTAAGATAGTCTTTGTAACAATTCAGTAGTTAAATGGATAATTTTGTTTATATTTGACATTAACATGCAATTACAAAAAATCACAAGTTAACTAAATTATGTCTATAAAATGTTTCACAGTTAAAACTATACAAACATTAAAATAGAAATATACAAATATTTGTTTAGTTTTTAACTTTACATTATTTTAGATATTTAAACCATTTGGTATTATTTTTTAATATTGAACTTCTTATGGTACAAACAGAGGCCTCGCTAAGGGGGGGGGATGGAGGGGAGCCTCCCCCCCCCGAAAAAAACATTTGTGAATGTTGTTACACTTGGCAAATTCACAAACTTAGTTGGAAAATTTTCTTTAAAATTTTAATAAAAATTATAATATATTTTCAATTTTTGATAGAATTGGCAAAAATTACCAAACTAATTTGGAATATGATTAAACTTTTAACAAAGTAATTAATTTTTAACAAAATAATTCATTTTCTAATTGTGGTAAGTTGGCAAAATTGTAAAATGAGTTGGCAAATATTGAAATTTGACTTGGCAATTTTATGTCCTCTCCCCTCCCACTAAAAAGTCTTAGCGATGGCCCTGGGTACAAATGTCAGCCATTTGGTTATATTTAATTCATTAGAAAATGAATCCACACCTCTCATATAAACACATTGGCAGACCACCACCCTCTATCAAAAAAAGGGGGGATTTCTTTTAATGGAAGAATTTTTTTTTAATCATAGCAAACTTCAAAATCCCTTGATCACTTCTACAAATATTTGCTCAAGTGAATAAGACAAAAAATATTCCTGCAGTTCAGATTTTTATTTTTTCTTATAAAAGTTTGAAATTCAAACAATGTTTTTAGAAGAAAAAAAAATAATAAACATTGAAATAAAAAATAATCAATTTAGCTAAGTATATTGACAAAATAGACATATGAGCGTAATTGTAAATCATGGTATATAACCATTTTTTTTTAAAACCAAGTGTTATTTCATGAATGAATCTTTCAGAGAGTTTGTGCATTTTCCAAGCATTGATTTTTAACACTCCGTACTTGAAAGCTATATATAAGCGTATGAATACTTATATACAGTAGACTCCCTGAAATCCGCACAGCTTGGGACCAGAGGTTGGGCAGATTTCTGGCCATTGCTTTGTTTACAGTCCTTAAACAGCAAATTGAATGTTATTAATAATGCAATCAAAACTATAAAGAATGCTTAAAATATGATAAAATAATGAACTAAGTGATAAATTAAAATAATAAAAGTTTAAATAACTTTTAAAATGATTCAAATATTAAAAACAAAGGTAACTTACTAATAATAAATATTTTATGATTAAATATTCATTATAAAGATGAAATGTATTTTCTCTAAATTATTCAATGAAACTTGCCTCGTAAAGGTACATTACTAATTCACATCAAAATCCTAAAATAAGGAAGCTTAATTTCAGGTTTAGCCAGGCTTAATAACCAAAAACAGCTTTATTAATACATAAAATATATTTGGTAAGAAGATTGTGATTACTAATGATACCAGCAATATCTTGAATTTCTTTCAGAAATAAATTTATTCCTCCTGCATGAAAAAATATGAATTGAGTAATATTAACAAAAATTACAAATTAAAATATATTTGGAATTGGTATAAAACTGAAACAGTCAAGTTTTGACCCTATATCTGTATTGATTGTTTCATTGTTTACATCTGCAAATTATGTGCAGATTTTAAGGCGTGTACTGTACTTATGAACATTATGAATCCAGATATGATAAATTATCAAAAATCATTGCCTATTTGCCAATTTTGATGTCAATTCCAAATCATGTACCATTAATAAATACAAAATATCATTTAAAATTGTAAACAATATAAAAGCAAACTAAAATAATAAAATCAGTTATTTAGCATTCATTTATTAAATATTTGTATACAGTATCGCAGACAGCAATAAATCATATGAGTAAGTTATATATATCTCTCTGTATTACAGTTTCTTATGCCCTTTAGAATGTTTATAATATATTTATGACGCAATATATTTAAATACAGTAGACTCCCTTGATTTTGCACAGCTTGGGATCAGAGATTGCGCAGAATTCTGATCACAGGTTTGTTTACTTATTTAAACAATAATTTGAATACAATTAATAATGCAATCAAAATTGTAATGAATGCTTACAATGAAGAAAAATCTTGAAATAAATAACTAAAGCAATAAACTGAAATAATAAAAATTTAGATAATTTAAAATGATTAAAACATTAAAAAGAAAGATGAAGTAAATAATCAATTGTGTAAAATTAAATACAGTCAAAGTTCTATAATCCACACAAGTTGGGACCAAAGGTTGTGCGGATTATAGAATATTATGGAATATGCATAATTTTATTATTCCTAGACAGAATTTTATCTTTATAGTTAATATAATATAAAATGATAAATGTGATATCTAATAATTAGTTTAATATGCTATCTCAAAAAATGCCTTTTTAAAGTTATTTTATTAAAAAATTGATATATATGTGTATTTAAATAAAAATAATTACATATACATATTTCATATGTTAAGTAGTAAAGTTTGTTTTTAACTGTTAATAAAATACAAGGGTTATATTTTTAAAAAGTAGATATTTTATTATGATTTTTTTTCCTTTTTTTTTCGTCTTAAAAAATCATTTTTGGATCACAAATTTGTAAATTATCTTAACTGTTTACATTCGTAAAGGAAAGCGAATTATAGAAAATTGCGGATTATGGGTGCACGGATTATAGAACCTTGCCTGTATAAATTATAAAGATGAGATGTATTTTTCCTAAAGTAGTTAATGAAGCTTGTTTCATAAAAGTGCACCAGTAATTCGCATCAAAATCATAAAACAAGCAATTTTTATTTCAGGTTTAGCCAGACTTAACCCCGACTCAGACAACTTACCCAGACTTATAAACCAAAAAGTTTGTTTATTGCAAAAATAGATTTGAAAAAAAAAAAAAGATTGTGATTACCAGTTATATCTGCAATATTTTGAATTTTTTAAGAAATAACTTTATTCTTCCTTCATATAAAAGCACAAATTCAATAATATTAATGAAAATTACAGGTTAAATACTGTATAGAATTGATATATGTAGATTTTAGAGTTGCAGGTTTTAAAGAGTCTACTGTACATTGAACCAATGGATATAAATATGCTATATTTACAGGAAACTTCTGTAATCCATACATTTTCATACGGTCGTTCATTTTTATTTAGGATTAGAGATAATAGATGGCGCCATAGGTGTTATGTAGAGAATTTCAGAAAATAGTTAAGAAAATGAAAAATTACATAGTACCAGAACGTGTTTTTTTTATATTAAAACTGTAAGAACTCTCTAAATTACATTTATAATTATTATAGATGTTTTTATAGTTACAAAATTGTAAAAATTCACGATTGATCATGAATTGAATCATGATTTCAGTTATTTTTCTACTTCCAAAGATAAGATGTCGCTAAAACATCACAAAATCGGATTTTTTTATTGTTATTTCTTTTAAGTATTTAACTTATGACTTACTTTGATATTTATAGTTGCTATATATTTAATTTTTTATAATATGTATCACATTTTTAAATGTGGTACTGTAATTATAAGATTGATTTTTAAATTATAATAGTATAAGTCTTAAATCTCTCACTGTAATTTTTTTTTTTTTTTTTTTTTTTTTTTTTTTTAGATTTAGAATTTAGTTTTTCAATATTTTTCATGATGAGTTCATTATTCTTGTGATATACATTATTTATTAAGTACTCATTAAGCAAAAATCGCAATTAAAAAAAAAATTGTACATTTTTTATTTTTAGAATTTATGATACAAGGTGACACTGCATAGAATTAACGTAACACTACATAATAATTTAAAAAAAAAAAATCATTTTTCAGCATTTTGAATTGATTTTTCTCAATGTTTTCAATTATCCAGTTCCTTGCCATATTAATAAGAGATATTAGTACTATCATTAATCTTCATGCATCTTAGCTACACAACTTCTGTAATCCGGAATTTTCTATACTTCGGACACGCTGTAATCGGGACGATTTCGGATTAAAGAAGTTATACTGTATAGCAAAATGTCATATATTTATATTATAAAACAATAACTATGCAGTTTAAATGAAATATGCAAAAAAGTTATTTATTTTATCAATAATAAGAATCATTGTAACTAGTACTTTTTGTAGGCCATTAATGGAATTCATGGAGCATAGTGTTCCACATGTATGAAAGAAGTCCGAAGAGTGAAGTTAAGTTTTTTTTTTTTTCCCCCAAATTTTTTGATTTTCACAAACTTTCCTCTTTAGATTTTTACAAATTTTTCCCTTCAGGTTTTTCGATCTTTTACAAACTTTTTGTTGAAGATTTTTAAATTTTTAGAAATTTTTCATTTGAGATTTATAGATTTTTACAAATCTTTCCCTCTAAATTTTTAGATTTTTATAATATTTTTCATCTAGAATTTTAGACTTTTACAAATTTTCATCTCTGAATTTAAAGATTTTTCCCCAGATTTTTAAAAATTTCCCACTCTTGATTTTTAGGTTGTTATAAATTTTTTGCTCCAGATATTTAGATACAGTCAAAGTTCTATAATCCGCACAAGTTGGGGCCAAAGGTTGTTCGGATAATGGACTATTGTGGATTATAGAGTATTATGGTTTATAGGTCATTTTATTATTGCTAGACAGCATTTTAGTCCTATAATCAGTATAATATAAAAAGATAAATAGAATAAGAAATTGATTATTAAATTTCATATCTCAAAAAATGTCTTTTTAAAGTTATTTTATTAAAAAATTAATATATATATGTGCATTTAAATAAAAATAATTATATTTGTTCCATAATACAGTTTATTTTTTACTGTTAATAAAATAAAACAGTTAAATTAAAAAATGTGGATGTTTTATCATGATTTTTAATGATGTATATTATACATCATTTTATTATTCCTAGACAGCCTTTTAATTCTAAATTTAGCATAAATTTGAAAAGATAAATAATATGAAATATGTTATCTCAAAAAATACCTTTTTAAAGTTATTTTATTAAAAAATGATATATAAGCGCATAAGTAAAAATAATTACATATATATATTAAATATGTTCTGTAATTCAGTTTGTTTTTTACTGTTAATAAAATAAAAGATTTATATTTTAGAAAAATAGATGTTTTTTATTATGATTTTTTTTCAAATTTTTTTATCATTGTTGTTTGAAAAAGTAATTTTTAGATTACAGATTTGTAAATTTTCTTAATTGTTTACTTTCATAAGGTAAGGCAAATTATAGAAAATTGCAGATTATGGGTGTGCAGATTATTGATCCTTGACTGTATTTAAAAATTTTTGCTATAATTTATTGAGTTACAAATTTTTCGCTTCAATTAGAACAATATATATCCATATAAATATATATATATAATATGAGGAACCAGATTTATGTAAACCATCTTCACCTTTGCAACTTAGCAACACACAGACATCACAAAAATCCTCCCTCTCACCTTCCCCATTCTTTAATTTAAAAAAAAAAAAAAAAAAAAAGCGCTCCCCCCCCCCCCCCAAAAAAAAAAAGGAATGCTCACCCCACAGATCAAATATTAATCTTGCGTAAATATGTTTATTTGCAAAATACACCTATTCTCCAAAATAGCCACAGTGTACGTAAAATACACAAAAACAAATTTCAACTACATCCATTTTCAATGATTAAACCACACAATAACTACTGTATGTCAACCATCGTTTTACAAAATAAACAAAACTCATGTCACAAATGAATTTTAAAAGAAATCGAGAAACAATTTTGCAATAACAAAAATTCCTTTATTGCTTATTTTAGAATTCAACGATAGTTTCTTCTGTTTATGTGTTTTTTATGTAAATTTCAATAAACTTTATAGAGATACTCAACTCTGCAATGAACTATTCAAAAAATATTTACTTTCAATTGAATAGAATAGAATCAAATTCAGTTTATGAGCAACTTCACATTTTTTTTAATTGGGGGTAAGTTTCTTTTAAACCAATTAGCTTTATCTAAATTAAAATTTCAATAATATTCGGTAAACTACTTAAAAATAAATAATAATAATGTAAGAAATTATCTGCTAGAGCTAAAAAAAATCAATAATGCATTAAATAACTCAATGATAAATCAGCAAAAATGAAAGTTGCAGTACATAAATTTTTATACAGTCATTATAAAATAGTAAATTCTAGAATATTAATTTGAATAATAAAAAACAAACTATCCTACTTTAGCATGAATTTAGTTTGGTAAAGAACTTGGGTACAATAAACTTGTGTCTTAAAAATTATCAGAACAAACTACGGAAAAGACAAGACGCCAATAAAAGAATGAAACCATGAACTGCATGATTCATTGAAAATGATTCTTCCACTTTTAGAAACTATTTATTAATATTTTTATCAATTAAATTGCTGCAGTGACACTAATACTTTTTTTTAACCCGTAGTTATAATATTAGTTACTAGAGAGCTATTAAACAAGCTTTTCCAAAGAATCTGGGCAAATTTTTCCTGAGTTACCTCAAATCAAATCAAATCCAATTTTTAATTCAAAATGCATAATTTAAGCTCTAAATTTGCAAATTTTAAAAATTCTATCTATTTCTTTTTTAATTAACTATTTCACTTTGTTAATTAAAAATTAACTGACGTTATTGAGTTTTTTCCAATGGAACAATAGAATAGATTGGATTGATATTCATGAATTAATCTCTTCTCATGATTCATTCGTTGTGTTGGCGTTTGTAATAAAATGATACTACTGAGTATAACAGTTGTTAATTTTCTAAAATCAATTTACTGAATCTGTCTTCTTTACTAAAACAACTTAAAGGTAATATAAATTTCGTTAGTTATTCTTCTACTGAAGATTCTATAACATGTGATTTGATCGCATGAAGACACCAAATTTGATGTGACGCTTCTCCACTTTTATTTTTGCTGCCATTTATTATAGTCATTTAAAATATTCCTTACACAGGTAAACCAGATATTAGCCAATAGTTTATTATTTTAGAGCTTAATGGTATTAAAAAGTTAAAATTTATGTAATATTTAAAACCGATAAGCCCATTTTCATAAATAAGATTTTCTTTTAAAAATCAAATATCCTATAAGTAACTAACATACAGTATAAGTAAAATGCTCGATGAAAACAATGCTTTGAGTTCTTATCTAAGAAATCTTTTTTAATTAATAAAATTTTATTGTTGTGTGCACAATTTTCTTGTATTCTAAAACATATATTTTAAAATTAAAGAGAATTTATGAAGGATTTTGAAGAAAATTTTTACTGTCTACTGTTTGTTTATAATAGAAAATAAAAAAACACTGGAGTAAAAAATAGTGTACAGTATTAAAAGTAACTCCCTCCCAAATATAAGCAGCTTCCCTCTCTCCTAATTGTATGTGCAGTTTCCCTTTTTTGCGGAACACTATTTCCTTCCAAAATACAGTCAAAGTTCTATAATCCGCACAAGTTGGGTCCAAGGGTTGTGCGGACTATGGAATATTGTGGATTATAGAGTATTTTGAATTGTACTTCATTTTATTATTCTCAGACATCATTTGAATTCTATAATCAGTATAATATGAAAAGATAAATATGAAATCTAATAATTAATTTAATATACTATTTCAAAAAATGTCTTTTAAAAGTTATTTTATTTAAAAAATCGATATTTATGTGTATTTAAATAAAAAGAATTGAATATGTTTCATAATACAGTTTGTATTTTACTGTTAATAAAATAAAAGGGTTATATTTTTAAAAAAGGAGATGCTTTATTATGATTTTTTTCAATTTTTTAATTATTTCTTTTAAAAATTCATTTTTGGATCATAAATTTGTAAATTTTCTTAACTGTTTATTTTATTGTTTACGTTCGTAAAGTAATGGGAATTACAGAAAATTGCAGATTAAGGGTGCGCAGATTATTGATCTTTGACTGTACACTCCCTAATTGCTTAGCCTTTTCATAAAAGTCTGAATTATAAATCTTTTTTAAAATAATAGAATATTTTGTGTGCTAAAGGGAGGGAGGAATAACCTTTGATCCACTATGGTATATAAAAAATACGATTTATTCAATTGATGTTATTAAAGTAATTTTAAATCAATTACTATATTTAGATAAATATTGTAACAGAATCATTAATAAATAGTGAAGAAAAACTTTGTTTAATATTCCTTTATGAAATTTTGATAGACACATAATAAAACCGTTTTTAAAAAGCTAATGGAACACAGAGTTCAACAATAAAAAATATTAACGAAAAAGATGTTGCCAAACTACAATAATGTAAATGTAAAACTATTTCTTTTTTCTCTTTAAAACTGCAACAGTTATCTGATATTATCTGTTCCAGATCAATTTCAATTGTGCCAAATAGGATACCAACTATAATGATTAAATTAACCTTTATTTCTTTTGTAGCTGTATAGCATAGCAAAACTAACAAAAATTATAATGTAATAATAATAATGAGTATAATGTAGTTTTTTTTAGGTTTTTAATAGCTTGTATTCATTTTCCGTCGTCTTTGTTTTAAATTCTATGATGTGATTTAAGTAGACAACAGTTCTTTTTTTTTTTTTTTTTTTTTTTTTTTTTTTTTACATTGTGAAGTTTTAAATTTCAGTTTCATCTGTTAATTAAAACAAACAAATAAAATTTTACCTATGTAAAATAACTGTTTTATAATCAAACAGATATTTTGATGAAACAGAAAGGAAATTTTGATAGCCATTGTATATTTAATAAGTGAATCATCATATTGCTAACTAAGCAACCTTGGAAACCCACTAATTTATAGATGTAAACAATGAAACATTCAGTTCAGATACAGTCAAAGTTCTATAATCTGCACAAGTTGGGGGCCAAAGGTTGTGCGGATAATGGAGTACAGAGTGGATTACAGAGTATTATGGATTATATTTCATTTTATTATTCCTGGACAGCATTTAAGGCCTATAATGAGTATAATATGAAAAGATAAATAGAATAATAAATTGATTATTAGATTTCATATCTCAAAAAATGTCTTTTTAAAGTTATTTTATTAAAAAATTAATATATATGTGCATTTAAATAAGAATAATGATATATGTTTAATACAGTTTATTTTTTACTGTTAATAAATTAAAAGAATTAAATAAAAAAAAAATGTAGGTGTTTTATTATGAAACATCTCTATTAAAAGCCATCAATGGATGATTGTGAATGTCACATTCAATTGAATTAAACACGAGAGGCATGCTTAAATCATGAAGTTATTTTTATTTCGACTAATTACTTGTATTTTTATCAGTACTTTACTAAGTTATTTGTTCCTTTGTTATTTAAAATTAAAATTTAGTCAACATGTATAAGTTGGCTATTAGTTTTTGGCGAAACTGGTCGACAGGATAACCAAGTAGAACAGAAATGTGATTGTTCCCTTATTAAATATTTAGTAATTTTATTGCTGAAAATTAACTAAAATTGTATATTTGAAAGTCATGTATGGCAGAGGGGGCACATATGTAAACAATTTTTACACTTTTGATTATTTCTAAAAATTATTATGAGCTACCGTAATTTTCGGAAGAAACGCCACGGCGTTTACGTGTTTTAAACTGAAATTTCAAGCGATGCGGCGTTTACGCGCATTTTTTTTTTCAAACAAACAATGATATTTTTCTGAATTTTTCCGAAAATTAAAAAAAAAAAAAAATCGGTCATAACTCCAAAATTTCGGACATAAAATGTATCGCGAATTACGACAAATGGTCGCAAAAACAAATTAATTTCAATTTCATCAAAATATCGCGAAAAACTGGCAATTTTCATTAACCCTTTCCGGCACACTGTGCCCGGTCTGGGATACCTAATTTTAATTCCAAACTTGCAAACGGCACCAGTAATATTTCAGTAAGATTTTGCTTTTACAATAAAAGCTTAAATTAAGGAATTCAAAATATTTAAAAAATTCGTTTGTGAATTCCGGTGTCAGTCGATAATTTCTCATTTTAGTACAGATTTTGCCCGTGTCGGAAAGGGTTAAAAGACTGCAAAAAGTTACGCAAATTTCGCATAAGATAACGAATAACCGAAAATTGCATTTTCGAATGAATTTCCTGAATTTCCCTGAAATGCTAAAAGTTTGTCCCACCCAGCCAAGAAAACTCAATGTAATCAAGTGTGGGCCAAGTTCTTGAGATTCACGATATATTTTTACATTTCAAATTTTTTTATTAATGACTGCCTTTTCACAATTTTCGGAACAGAATCATCTCTTTAATATATATTACCGTAAAATCACATTAATCCGCCCTTCCCGATCAAACGCACCCTCCCCACTTCATAAAAAATTTGAAATTTTCAAAAAATCCCGTGGAAGCGCCCTCCCTCCCCATTCTCAAAGGCGATTGAGAATGGAATGAATCATGAATCTTTGATGAAACGTGCGTTTTTCCGAGATTTTTTAATTGATTTCATGCTTTTTGCCTTTTTTTTTACAAATTTCTCCTTTTTTTCTACGTTTTTTCGACAGAATTTACGTTTTTTTGAAAAAAAAACAAATTTTTCTAAGCATTGCTTCAAGTATCAAAATTCATGATTCATTCAAAGATTCACAATTCATTCATGATCATGATTCATTCCTGCAAATTTTGTGAAACGATCGCGGAAAAATCTCGTGTATGCCCCCCCCCCTCTAATTATTTTACGATTTTTCGTCACATTTAGGGGGGGGGGCAGATTAACGGTATTTTACGGTACTGTTAGGAAAAAAAAAATCAACGTATCCACCGCGCTGTACTAAGCATATTTTTACTTTTAAACTCGTATGCGTCGCAGCACTTATTCCCGAAAATAAGGTATTTAAATAATATTATTAATTTTGTATTTAATTTATTAATTTCTGATTAATAATTTCATTTTTATGATTTCTTAATACAGCTTATTAATGTGTTTCTGTTTAACACGTCAACCGCGATTACCGCGGAAATTTCACCTGCGGCGTTTACGACCATTTTCTAAATTTTTTTGAGTGATTTTTCGCGATGCGGCGTTTCTTCCAGAAATTACGGTATTGAAATAAAAATTGTTTTATATGATTATTTACACTTTATTTGTTTTTTTGGTGAAACTTTTTGGTGCATTTATCAAGAATTCCTAACTTATATCGTCATTCTAAAAATTGTCTGAATTTGTTCACATGTACCCCAGTGGATGGTCAGTTGTGAACATACCTGGGATGTAAATAAATCTTTGTAAATAAAACTCTACTAAAAACTAACTAGATTCCCTCTTTTGAGTTATTTTTTAGTCAGGCATAGACAAACTGTGTTACTTTTAAGTAAGTTTTTGAATAATTCTGCTCTTGTGTTTTTTTCTAAATGTAATGCAATATGTATCCCAAAATTGAACATCATGGTTTTAAAAATTTATGAAAGTGTAATATAAAAAAATTGGTGATTATCACAGTACTATCAGACACTTTTTTGGCTAACTAAATTTCATTTTCATAAAATAAAACATCTTTATTTTAATATGAGCTAAGAAAAAATAAATATGTTTAAAACTGGAAATCATTAAAGAATAACAAACATATTGGTTTTTGCAGAAAGCCACCAATTTTAATTGTTATGTAATTTCTAGTAAATTAAAATTGTGAAGAAATCCTAAAAATATTAAATTTATGCTCAATATTCGACAAGGGTAATTAAATTCTAAATTAAGAAAAGCAAAAATGCATTCACAAACTTAAAAAATACCCTTGTAAACTGTTCACATCTGTCCCCATAGGTTCTATTCACAAGTGCCCTATCTCTTAACTTGTGAACTATCTATCAACATAAAATAAGATAATTTTAACTGAAAAATGAAGAAAAATTTTTTTGTATACTTACCTAAGTAATTTCATTATAAAATGTAATGCTAATATTCATATTTGAAATAGGTCTAGATTTTTTTTTTCAGTATCTTTAGAAGATTTTATTTAACCCCTTTTAAAACAATCAAATTACAACAACCAGAAATCAAAATGGCTGATTATTCCGAAAATTAGGCTAAAATTTTGTGCCAATTCTGCCATTTATTGGTAATTTTATCCAATTGTTTGTGTAGGCCTGTATATCAATTTGCCAATATCGGCAAACATTTCTTTGCAAACCAAATGACATACAGCATAAAAATGCATAGCACATTTTAAAAGCACTTTTATACAACTTACACTCTTACTCATACCTAGCTCATATTCATACTACGCTCATACCTTTATAAATTCTTTTGTATATTTCAATACATAAATTATCGCATTTATACTTACCATATAGTATGTATAAATTCAGTGAAACTTATAAGTGCATATTATAATTAAAAATGCATTTCCTGCCATCATCTCCGATATACAGTATTTTGCATAGAATATACACTCTGAAATCTTTTACATGGCCTTGTAAATGTTATGCACATCGTATTATACATGAAATAATTTATAGTCAGACTCACCAATGTACAACAACTTCATTATGTATGGAATAGCTTAAAAGAATTAAAATCCAAATAATTTTTCCCTATACTGTTATGCAACATAACTATTTTGTGTGGTTTTGTAAATAAACAATAACTAATTTTTGCACCACATTCTCTACAGAATACATATTTTAATGCACTTTATAAATGTATATCAAATTTTCTTGTGTTTCAAAGACGGTAACATCTTTAAAACTTATCTGAAACTTTTTTTTCTCATTGGCTGTAATGTAATGGGAAATTTTGATTAACTTTAGATAAACTAATATGCTTCAAATTCCAAATAATATTTGTGCTAGGGCAAATGTAAATAACATCCAAAAATTTCAGGCAATCCAAGTATATATATGCTATTTACAGTGTGGACAGACAAACAACAATCATAAACAGTTTTCAATTTTGTTGGAAAGTGTTAAAAAAAGTTGTTTTTTCCTTTCTGCCATCTCCTGCCTCTATCATATCTTGATATCTCCCATTTACTTTTGGAGACAAAGTGAAAGCATAAAATGAAAGTTAGATAAATCATTATTTATTGTTTATAAAAATCAAGATGCAATTTTAGCTGAAGAATTTAAAAAAAAAATAAACTGTGTGCTTAAAATCAAAAGGAATCTTTTTTTTTTTTTTTTTTTTTTTTTTTTTTTTAGGAATGAGGGGAGGAGGGTACTTTAGTTTACTACAGTAGAAAATGATCCAAGCATGAAAATTAATATTTTGGGCAGAAAATTTGGGAATGTATTTTAGAAATACTGAACAGACATTTGTTGTTGTTAAGGCAGATTTCAAATCTAAACTTGCGACTTCCTGACGCCTTTAAATAATCTGTTTTAGGCCTATACACATACAAGTAAAAACCTAATTTAAATTTTTTACCTAATTTAAACCTAATTTTTACCTAAGTTTAACCTAATTTAAACCTAAACATAGAAAAAACCTATGATAATGGATATCATTTTCTATTTCTTGATAAAGAAAAAATCTATCGGAAAAACCTGTCAAAATTAGCATTTACAAAATCTTTTTTGTAAATGTTCCAGAAATGAAATAATCCTCATGACACAAAAACTGCTTATAACTTAAAAATGTCATACATTTATCAAAAAGTCTTCGTATCTAATGCATGAAAAAAAAATCTTAAAAGTAAAAAAAAAAAAAAAAAAAAAAAAAAAATGGAATTTAAAAAAATAATCTGTTGTATATTATTATTATTAATATTGTGTGGCAACATCTTATTATGACCATATGGATGTCAACATCGTGTGTTGTTGCATATATGTCATTTGCTAGCTGAAGTTTATCCTATTTAATAAATAAATATTATAGTTATTTAAAATAAAGTTTATGTTAAGGATTATGTGAGATTTGTCGACAGATGATTTAATCAGCTATGAAAATATATTTGAGAAACTTTTATGATTGTTTATAGTTGAATTTACACACACATACATATATTTACAGATTCACTTACGTTTTTATATCAATATAAATAAATAGCTTGTTTATACTGATACATATAAATAATGTAAAAAAAAAAAAATTGAGTAGATTTTAGAGTTTATTTAAGAGAAACTAGGGATACTTGATTCAATTGTTAGTTTTAGATATTCAGAACTTTCAATTTTGTTCTAGTATTTCGATGTATATGGATTCTTGGACAAGCCATAGATTTGAGAGTATGATTCAAAATAATAAACAAAACACTTATAAGAACAATTGTGGTACATGCTCTTGTAGCTATAAACATATACAAAACAAATGACAAATTAAAAAATTCTTTCTTAAATATATATATATATATACAGTAGACTCCCTCAAATCTGCAATGCTTGGGACCAGAGGTTGTGTGGATTTTAGAATTTTGTGGATTTCTGGTCACTGTTTTGTTTACATTTTTTAACCAGTAGTTTGAATGCAATTAATAATGCAATCGGAAATATAATTAATGCTTACAATCTAATAAAATATTAAAATAAGTAATGAACTAAAATAATAAAAATTTAGATAATTTTTAAAATGATTAAAGTACTAATAGCAAAGGTCAAGTTAATAATCAATAGTGTATGATTAAATAATCATTATAAAGATTAAATGTATTTTTCCAAATTTATTCAACAAAACTTCCTCATAAAAGTACATTACTAATTCGCATCAAAATCATAAAATAAGGATTATTTTTTCAAGTTTAGCCAGGCTGAAAGACCAAAAAAATCTTGATTAATGCATAAATGTATTTGGTAAGAAGATTGTAATTACCAGTGATATCAGCAATATCTTGAATTTTTCCCCCAAAAATTTATTCTTCCTTCTTGAAAATAACATGAATAGAATATTATTAAGAAAATTACAAATTAAAAAACATATTGAATTGATACAAAACTAAAAAAATAAAATTTTGTCCCAATATCCGAACTGAAAGTTTCATTGTTTACATCCATAAAATATGTGCAGATTTTAGAGAGTTGCGGATTTCTGGTTTGCGGATTTGAAGGAGTCTTTTGTACATAAATACAATAGACTTCCTGAAATCCGCACAGCTTGGGACCAGAGGTTGCGTGGATTTTAGAATTTTGTGGATTTCTGGTCATTGCTTTGTTTACATTTTTTAAATAATAATTTGAATGTAATTAACAATGCAATTAAAACTCTAATGAATGCTTAGAATGCAATACACTGTTACAATAAGTAATAAACTAAAATAATAATAATTTAGATAATTTTAAAACTGATTAAAAATTAAAATATTAACAGCAAAGTTCAAGTTCATAATCAATTATCCATGATTAAATTTTATTTTATAAAGGAAATGTATTTTTCTAAATTATTGAATGAAACTTACCTCATAAAGGTACTTCACTAATTTACATCGAAATTCTAAAATAAGGAAGTTTTGTTTCTGTTTTATACTTATGAAATGATTCCATTGTTCTTTTTTTGCCGTGTGGTCAGCTAACCAAAAGAAATGAAATGATGCCATTTCCAACTTACAATAGTTTCTAAATTCTGAGAAAACTGCCTTTAGTAGAGTATCTCAGATAGCTCCACTTCCCCTTTTACGAAAAAAGTATCCATGTTTTTAGCAATACTTTACTGATTCTTCTTAATTAAGATCATATTTTAGTAATATTTTTAATTAATTTCACATGATTTTAAAAGTAAAGGCATGTTTCTGGTAGCATATTATTCATACTAGGGATATCAGCCCGAAGGTTGGTGTTCTCTCTGTGTGTGTGTGTGTGTGGGGGGGTCTTTTTAGAGAACCTAAGCCATATTGCAAAGAAATCAAGGTTAAAAAATCTCAAAAGAATTAGGCCAATGGACACACTTGGGTTTAAACACAGCACATCATATTTACCAGCTTCAGATGCAGAACCCGTGGTTTAGCTAAAAAGAAAAGGAATTCAAATATTTATGAAAGTGTTTCTCTTTTGTTTTACTCTATACCTGGTTTTTGCATATAAAAAAATTGAAAGCAAACCTGTAAATACTTTATTTCTAGAAAATTCCAGCTCACTTAAAAAGAAATGTGTTTCATTTAAGACATTATCATCATATCAAATAATAGTTTTCATCACCCTTATTGATATGCTAGAAATCTTTGATTTATGTTTTAAAATATTATTTTTGGCTTTAATGTGGCATGCCTTTCAGATAATAGATAAGAGGCCATTCAGATATTATGTAAGCTTATTTTTAGTCATTTTGTAACCCTATCCCTCCTCTTTGCTAGGAAAAATAAGCTAATGATAAAACCACCTCCTCCCCCTTTTGCTTATGTAAGATTTTATGACATTCAACATCAACACTGTTTGCTATAAAAAAAATCACAGTTAGCGATAAATAACTATATTAAACCATAAATAAATGGAGATATAGTATTTGTGGTTATCAAAGGAAAACAAAATTAGTTTAATATATTGTTTTACTTATTGTATTAAACAATTCATAGAATAGTAAAAAGTTTCTATTGTGTTATTGTTTAATGCACTAACTCCCTCTCCCCCCCAAAAAAACTCCTAAAGAATAAAAGCTTAAACTTATTTATGCACATGATTAAAAATTTTAATAGGAATCATAGGAAAATTATGGGTTTAGCGTTCATATTTCTAGTTTTGTAAGTACAATGTTCCATGAATAGGGAAACTATTACATCTACGCATAAACAATTTATTAAAAAACAGAAAGCATAAAAAGTATGCGAATCAAATTTACTTTTTATTCTTGAAATATTTAAGTACTACTTGGTTATCCTGTCAACCAAAAAACTATCGGCAATGTATAAGATTAAATGCCAATAATGGTTGATTGTAAATGTCAGATTCATTTGACAGAACATGCTACGCATGTTTGTTACATCATTAAATGATTTTTATTTGCATTTTTTATTAATATTACAGTAATTTATTTGTTCTTTTGTTATTTAAGATAAAGATTATGTCAATTTAATAGTTAGGCGATTTATATTATTTGGCGAAATTGATCGACAGGATAACCAGTAGTACCAATATTTTTTTCTGTATACAACTGCAAAGTTATCTAGATCAAAAAAATTTTTTTAAATGAAAATAGAGCTAAACTGACTTCATCTTGCGTGTGATTGATGAAGTGTTTAGAATGATATGTAAAGGTAAAAACCAACTGTTTTATTCTACCCCAATCTATCCTATTATTTTGCCTGAAATCATCTTGTAGAAATCAAATTTTATATTTGATTTATACAAGTAGTAAAATAACCCTATTTATTAATTTTTTTTTTTTTTTTTTTTTTTTGTAATTTAAATTCATTAATTTTCCTACCTTAAAATCTAAGAATGGCTACAATCTTCCATTAGTATAATTTGGTGATTTGTGTAATTTGACAAAATTGGTACAATGGAGGACCATAAATTTGGAGGAAATATTTATATTTACTATTATAATTATTCATAAAAAACTAATTGAATTTGCCAATCCCAAAACTTTCTTTTATCTCATACATACATTTTAATATTGCAAAATTGAGTTACACATGTTAATGCCCGTTAATATTATTAATTCAATACTTTACCAACTAGGATTTGCATCTTAAATTTCTGTTTTTGTCAATTAATCGGAATAAAAACGAGTTTCCGTAACTGCATGAGCCGATGAGCAGTATAAAGATAGATTTTTTTTCAAATTCAGGAAAAATCTACTTGCTCTACTAAAAAAAAAAAAAATACAAAAAAATTAGTTCAGTTCTATTTATAACATCAAACACATTTTAATGGTAAAATAAAAAAAAAATAGCACAGACATTATGATTATAGCACTTCCTGCCGGCGGATTTTTTTCAAAATCAGGGAGGGTCTGCTGACCATAATCAAACACTTATAGAAAAAATTTCATTCAATCCAATACATAGCTTCATACACTTTTCTGTTGTAAAATATTGAAAATGGCTCAAAAGCAGCGCCTTTTTTCCGGCGGATGTTTTTCAAATTCAAGGAAGACCAGCTAGCCATAGCCAAACACTTACACAAAAAATTTGGTTCAATTTGATGCATAACTTCATACACTTTTAGTCAGTACAGTATTGAAAATAGTACAAAAATTGTTATTGCAGCGCCCTCTTCCGGCGGAATATTTGAAAACTGAAGGAAAACCTGCTTGCCACCTCAAAAAGCATTAAAAAAATTGGTCCAATTCTATGCATATCTTCATACACTTTTTGATGGTAGAATGGCGACATACGGACACACAGACATACACACACACAGACAGACAGACATTTTGTAAAAACATGTTTTTTGGAATCTCTGACCCCTAAAACGTGTAATTCCGTTGAAAACCGGAAAATTTTGATTAGAATACTTTATTCTATTGAAGATAAAAGAAAGTAATATTTAAAAAATTATTTGCAATCAGGTAAAACATTAGCGGGTTAGACGTGATCTCAATTGCAGAGCTCCGAAATGACCCCTTTTTCCACCCAAAAGTCACTTTTTATGCACTTTGGTCCCTTTATTTCCCTTTCAGTGACTAAAAAAAATGCCGAAAAAAACCCCTCTAAATCTAGCTAATAGCTCAAAAATTGCCGAGAATAAAATTTATTACAGTGGATTTAAGCATTGTAACAGCTGGAAATCTTACACAAATCTAAAAAAATCTTTAAAAAAAAATACTACAGAATACAAATTTTAAGAAATCTCATTAAAATTCCTAAAAAACACAAATATTGTCAAAAGAAGGAAAAAAAGAATATAAATCTTTCGAGGCTGAAAAAAAAATCCTCATTTTATCAAAAGATCACAAGAAAGTACAGATTTAGTCAAAAGACTGTAAGGGGGGCTAAGAAGGTGAATTTCTTCAAAGGGCCACAAAAAAGTAGTTAGTGTAGGGAGATGTATTCCCTTTCGTATAATATTTCAGATAGATTTTTTTTCTACACATAATCATCCCTGGAACTCTCCTAATTTTATCCCCCACAAAACAAAAAATAGGGCTTCTCTTTTATTATGCACTTTCCATTTATCAAGGATAAATTTGTCTTAGAAGAGGGTATCTAATTAGTTTTTATCACAGTTTTTATTCACATTTTTTTATTTATGCACGTGTTCACTTGTGCCCCAGGCAGGGTTCTCGCTGTCGCTCGCCATTGTGCCAAATTGCGATTAAATTCTTCATTTGGCGTTTAAACAAGCGATTACATTCGCCAAATTGCTAGCTCTCAATTTTGGTTTTTCTTTCTTTTCTTTTTCGTTTTTAATACATGTGCATATATACATATTTTTATTATATTTGTAGCAGATAGTTAAAATTAAATTAATCGTTGTCGCAGTTTTAAAAACGTGGATTATTTTAGAACGTATTGAAAAAAGGGATACATTAAAAAAATAATTTTTTGTTGTGCTACACGGCGAATCTATTTTGCTAATACTTTTTTCATTTGCCGGATGTTTTTTATTTTTAATTAGTAAAATTACTTACGTTGGTCAAATGTCAGCGAGAACACTAGCCCCAGGCATATTCACAACTACTACCCCTCCAATGGGCCACATGTGAACAAATTAGGCAATCTTTGAGCTGATCATATAAAATAGAAATTTTTGATAAGTGCATTCAGAACTTTCACCAAAAGGACAAACAAAGTGTAAACATTCATGTAAATCAATTTTTATTCCAGTGGCTCAATAATTTTGAGAAATAGTTAAAATTAAACATTGTTGAGATGTCCCCCTCTCTCCTACTAATTTTTATTATTTTATATTTTTCATACAGTTTATATATTTATTGAACTTGTGAAATTAAGACACATTGTTATATTATAAAAATTAATGTTATATACATAACAACTTAAAAAATAAAAAATAAAACACACAAAAAGTGTATTTACATAATATTACTCTACAAAGAAACTTTGTTTAAAAAATACCTGGAAAATTAAAAATTTTAAAAGAAATTACAGAACAGAGCCATTTATCTGGAATGGTTGGGGTCAGGTGTAATTCGGATAACTGTTTTTTTCTTATTAACTGGTTGATCATTAAAAGCAGCATTCATTTGATAAGTTTTATGTAATATATGTGGTTGTAACATTACTTCTAATTTTAAATTAGTTATTGGATTACTTGAACTAAGAATCAGATGCAACTAAGATCAAATGTTAGAGTTTGAAAAAAGGTAATTTAAGAAAATTTCTTGGGAACTGAAATTTTTCTGTTTTCTCTGCATAAAAATAAAAACATTTATAATATCAGAATATATGCTTCTACTTCAAATATTAGATGCTTTTATGAAACTATACAATTGTTTCAAGCAATGTATATGTCAAACTGGCAGTGTATGGCACTTTTTTCTAAAAAGATACTAATATCTGTCTACTAGAAATATCGTTCCGGTTAACTGGTCTCCGGATAAATAGTTCCATACTCTAATTATAAAAAAATATCTATGCAGAATCATTTATCCACCAATATTGTTAAATGTTATTACAAAAATACTTTCAAATGTTTTTGTTCAAAATGTTGCACTAAATTTATTATTTAAATTTTTTTTCTGATGGTAAAAAAACTATTTTGACGTTCGGAAGGCAACTTTTGTAAAAAAAAATTAGAAAAGTATAAAATTCAGTGCCAATTTAAAAAAGTTAAAAAAGAAATTGTGCAAAAAGTCTATGTAACTCTAATGCATGACGACATGAATGAGTATAAGAAGTGGAGGTGAAACTGAGTTCCGGCTGAATGGACATCAAAGAGGTAAAAATCTTTGGATATTTTTCAAGAACATGCTAAACAAGTAGTCGAAATTTTAGAAGGTGAAATATTGAAATTATCAACAGTTAATGAAATAAATTTTTACTTTTTATCAGTTACAGTGTCTACTTTATCGCATGCACATCTACGTATATGTACCTGCACCTATGAAAAAATTCTCGAGTTTAATCATACCTAAGAATATATATTGTTATAATTTAATGCAGTGATTTTGTACTGTTTAAGGAAAAGAAAACTGGAAAATCGGTTTTTAGTTCACAGTTAAAATTTAGTGCAAATTATTTAAAAATGTCTTGTTTATTATTTTTCTTTCTGTTTTCAGATTCAGTGGTAGGTAAAATTGTTTTTTCTGAAAATCAGTGAGTCATTTCCTTGGATGAAAATGGCGCCAATCTCTTCTTGCTGACGCCTTGAAGAAGTTCTTGTTATCGTCTGCAATCAAGCCTAAATTCATTTGAGAAAATGTCATCGTTTACAGAAGAAAATTCCTCCTCCGGTGAACAGCAGTTTGATCCTCGAAATGAGGATAAGGGAAAACATTCCTCCACAGATACAGTAGACAAAATTTTTATTTGTGAAATATGTTTCAAAACATTTTCTAAGAATTCTGACCTAAAAAGACATCTCTTGACTCATACTGGTGAAAAACCTTTTGTTTGTGAAATATGTTCCAAAGGATTTTCTCAAAATAGTAGTCTAAGAACCCATCTCTTCACACATACAGGTGAAAAACCTTTTGTTTGTGAAATATGTTCCAAAGCATTTTCTCATAAAATTACTCTGAGAAGACATCTCTTGACTCATACAGGTGAAAAACCTTTTGTTTGTGAAACATGTTCCAAGGCATTTTCTCATAACAGTGCACTAAGAAATCATCTCTTGACACATTCTGGAGAGAAACCTTTTGTTTGTGAAATATGTTCCAAAGGATTTTCTCAGAATGGTAATCTAAGAAATCATCTTTTGACACATACTGGAGAGAAACCCTTTGTTTGTGAAACATGTTCCAAAGCATTTTCTGATAAAAGTACACTAAGAACCCATCTCCTGACTCATACAGGAGAGAAACCCTTTGTTTGTGAAACATGTTCCAAAGCATTTTCTGATAAAAGTACACTAAGAACCCATCTCCTGACTCATACAGGAGAGAAACCCTTTGTTTGTGAAGTATGTTCCAAAGCATTTTCTCATAACAGTACTCTAAAAAATCATCTCTTGACTCATACTAGAGAGAAAACCTTCGTTTGTGAAATATGTTACAAGGAGTTTCCTTTGAATCAAAATCTAAAAACACATCTCTTGATACATTCTGGAGATAAGCCCTTTGTTTGTGAAGTATGTTCCAAAGCTTTTTCTCGAAATGATAGTCTAAGAATACATCACTTAACTCATACAGGTGAAAAAGCTTTTGTTTGTGAAATATGTTCCAAAGAATTTACTCAGAACAGTAATCTAAGAAAACATCTCTTGACTCATTCTGGAAAGAAACCCTTTGTTTGTGAAGTATGATTTGAAGGATTTACTCTGAACAGTCATGTAAGAAAGCATTTATCGTCTCATACCAAATAGACACCTCCTGAAAATCTCTTATATTTTTATTGTCAAATTGACTATGTACTCAATGTATGTCTTTGCATTTACTTGTTTCACTTATCTTTATTTTTTAACTTGGTGATTAAAAAATATTGTAAATTTCTTCCATAATTGTCACAGTTGTCTTTTTGATATTTAGCAAATAACTCCGGATCTATTCATCAGATATCAGTAAACCTTCCTGTATACCTTTTATGGTTTTTATTTACGAATTTTGTTATTTCAATGTAAAGTAATTTTACCCTGAAATAAAAACTTAATTTGAACTTTAAATGATAAATTGTAGCTCAGTATCGTATACGAATAGGGAAGATTTTATTGAAGTAACACTTTTTTAAAAATATGAGAAATATGCTATAAATATTTTTGGTGCAAAAACAATCTTAATTATTTGTTACATTTTCTTCTTAAAATTTTTTTTCAAGGATTTAGGTGAAACGTATCTCAGTGTCATGTAATCTTTGTACACTTTATGTACTTATATACCAATTTTTCTTAAAAGTATATAAATAACATATTCAATATTTATTCACAGGGTTGTTTGGTTTAAACCAACCTGGTTTAAACTGTGGTACAAAATACATGCTGTTTTTTTCAAACTGTTTCCTTTTTTTTACATATTATTGAAAAAAGCAAAATCCAAGTTATGAAGAAGCTCTAAGCAGAGCTGCAGAAAAATGATGAATGAATAAATTTCTAAATGACGAACTTTTCATAAATCTGCATGGCAAATTAATAATTTTTTCTATAATTAGTTGGTTAGAGAAAAAATAAGTTTTCTTTCTACCTTTTTTTCCAGGCTTAAATATATAAATATATATAGCCATTAATTGTAAAACATATATATATATATATCCAGAAACGCAGATTTAAGCAAAAACTGCACTTTTACTATTTTATTTGCTTGATTAATTAAGGTATAATATGGATTTCATCATTCCTCAAAGCCTCAAATCTAACATATTCTTAAGTAATTTACTGCATTGATTACTTTTTGTTGCGTATGCTTATGAATAATTGGCAACGAGGTTTTTTTCCTCTGTGGTTATTAAGTTTAATAAGCCTTTGTTTTTCTTGCATTTCTACTTGCATTTGCGTTAAGATTAGGATTTTTGCATTGTGATTTTATTCTGTTGCCAGCTGGGTTGGCACAGTTTAAACCAATTGGATTTTTAGAACAAATCTAATATAATATTTTCTCATTTTTGCACTTTAAATGTTTCAATTTATTAGATGTAAGTAACTTCTATTTTTAAGTCTTATCTCAGCAGTTACCATAAGACATTGTCAGGTAGGGTGGAGCGAAAAAAATTATTTTTTAAAAATCAAAAACGGGTAGGTGCCAAAAGTTGCCTTTATACTAGTACATCAACTGTGTGAAATTTTACCGCTGAAAAAAAATGGCTTGAGTCTGTGCTTTTGCTCCAAAAATCGAAATTTTGGGTAAAATTTGTCATTTTTTGACATTTTTTCAAACAAATTAAAAAATTCCTACAAAGTTTGTTATTATTTAAAAGTGTTACTTAAACTTTTATATTTATCTACTTAACATATTTAAACTATAAAACAATATCTTATTTCCGTATAGCTGGAGCAAAACAGATAACTTTTGATAAGAAAATGGCATTACCTCTCTATTGGGACATACAATGAATTGTTGTTTTTAATACAGCTCTTCCTTTCAAAACTACCTTGGACATACGTCATGGAGGTGGCTTTATTTCATATACCGAACGTCCCAACTATTCGATCATCTTAGTAAAGTGTTTCATTAATATATTGATTTGTGATTTTCTTTATCAAAATTTGGCATGTTTTTGATGCATCCACCTAGTTTATCTGTTCTTTGTATCCACATACTGTTGTGACTATCTTAATGTACATTTTTACAACTTATACAAAAAAAATGACAAGCAGAGTAATGTACGGGAATATTATTAAAGGGAACTATTCGGCCATCTATAATCTTTATCAAACTTACATTCAGTTGATGAAAGTGGTTGGAAGTTCTGTTACCACAACATTTTTTTCAGTCAATTATATTTTTTTACATAATGACCAGCTTCAAAGATGATTTCAGGTATTTCAACTATTATGTATGCCATCATTTATTCTGCTTTTGCATTTTTTATATGTTGAGAAGTGAGCTGTTTAATGTGATTTCTGGTGATCGTCAGAGAGAACTGCAATGGGAATTTGTCCTGCACGTGCAGAGCAACCGTTGTTGTAAATAACTATTTTTGCATTAGTTTTATGCCGTTTTCTAAGTATTTTAATAGCCAGGTAAATTCTTAATTAACTTTTAGATCGCCATTTTATAAGTGAACAATATTTGATGGTTCTGGGCATAAACTTATAAGCATAGTACTTTTTGAGATAATGTACAGACTAATCGGCTATAAGTACTCATTTAAATTTAGGAGGATTCTATTTGTCGCTGTGAACCATTTTGCATTGGGTAAGCTTAGAATTGTGTACAATAATGGTTCATATGCTACTTCAACTCCAGTGAATTTCCTCTGCGTCAATTATTAGAGAAGTCGATATTAAACGTTATAATCTACATGGATCACTGGATCAATAAGAAAATCTTTGTCTACGTTCTATTCACTTCATATTGCAATTTTCTATAAAATAGATAATAATTTTGAAATATTGTTTTCTCAAATTATGTAAAAGATTCTCAGAACTGACTATAAATTTTTGTCGGAGATTGTAAAACTAATTCATAAGGAAAGGTATTTCTCTTAAGAAATGGGGAATAGAAATTTAGAAAACATCTCGCACAAAAAACAGCTCATTAAGCGATTAAAAATTTCCGCTTTATATAAGCACAGATTGGCAATCAGAGTCTATAGATTCACTCACAAAATATATAATCAAAGTTTATACCGCGGGATATTTTATACCAAATGTAATACACACCTAAAGAATAGGTATAAAAGCTTATTAGAAATTACTCGTTTGTGAAACAACACAGGAAACAACATAAAACAAATACTAAACTTCTTTTGTAATATTATTGGGAACTAAACGGCCTATAGAGGCGCTGCTCGCAGCCTTCGATACAGGACAACTGTCCCTTTAATTTCCCTTTAACTAATGTTAAAGTCCCATTGAAACAATTCTTTGTTAAAAATGTTTTAAAAGTTTTAGATATTCAAATTCGTATAATATTTATTTCGTCATATAAAACAGAACACAAATGTCACAGGAAATCCGAAATTGTGCAAAAGATTAATTATTCTGAACAAATTTAAAATGCATGTAATGCAATGAGCTTACACGGCGTTATCCTGAAAGGAGAAGTTACACCTTTTGTCCACCAGATGGCGTATTCGAGCGCTTGAATCGTCAATTGTTGCTTTACGAGCAAATTTTGTTTGCAATCCTCTGTGACGATCGTCATATATTTAACTGCTAGCTTCTCAAAATATATTCATTGTAATAGGTACAGTAAATGATGACATACTAGAAAATGAATTCAACAATAAATTTTTAGGCATACCATTATATACATAATGCAACTGATTGGGAAAATGCTGTAACAGAACTCCCAATCATAATGTATTAATTGTATGAAAATTTAATGAAAATAACAGATTGCTGAATAGGTTCAATTAACAACACAGCTAATACATTACTCAGCCTCCTCTTCTAATATACAAGGTACACAAATAAACGTGCAGCAGGTCACACCAGTAGCATCCAATGTCAGTGAAAACAAAGAAGAGGTAAACTACTTTGATACATAGAAAACTTATGCCCTTCTACGGGGAAAAAAATAACAATTTAATACATAAATAAAACACTGGGCCTAGATTGTTGGGTGGTTGAGACGGGTAGGATATGAAATGCCGCCATATCTACGAGTTATATATAGAATAGTTTTGAAAGAGGATAGGTAAGAAATGCATCCAAAACAACATTTCGTTGTATGCTCCAATAGAGAGGTTACGCTGGTTTTTACCAGAAGTTGTCAGATTTGCTCCAATTATACGGAATAAAGATATTGTTTTATAGTTTAAATATGTTAAGCAGATAAATATAAAGGTTTAAGTAATACTTTTAAATAATAACCAGCTCTGTAGGAATTTTTATTTTTATTTTTTATTTTTTTGAAAAAATGTCAAAAAATGACAAGTTTTACCCAAAAATTCGATTTTTGGAGCAAAAGCGCAGATTCAAGCCACCTTTTTTCAGCGGTAAAATTTCACGCAGTTGATGTACTAGTATAAAGGCAACTTTTGGCACCTACCCGTTTTTAATTTTTAAAAAAGTAATTTTTTTCGCTCCACCCTATTGTGAGGCTACACCGTGGACAGTAGTTCATGTTAGTATGCATGTAGAATGCAAATTCCATGCATTAATGAATATATGTGAAGCTCTAAAGAAAACAGTTAAATTATGTAAATTTAGCAAAGATAAAATAGATTAAAAATAGCAATATTTAGAAAAAAAAATTTTCTTTTAAGAAAGGCAGATTTATAGTTAATAGCATAAAAAGGCCTTTAAGATTTCAGTCAAGCTCTAAAACAAAACTTTCTTGATGGGGGGAGGGATTATCTTTTAGGAATAAAACTAAACTCAAGCTATGAAGCCGAAAAAGAAGACTGAAAGTTGGGTGCTAGTGAAGCATCCGTTTACATTTAAATAAATTATGCAATAAGATATATTTAAATCGTCTATTGCATAACATAACTCATTGCTTAGATCAGCCAAGGAAATTGGGCAGGGGGGGGGGACAAGACAAGGTTTGCTTGAGACACAATAAAAAAAAGTCTCATAAAGTTTCTATAAAGATGTAATTTTCAATTTAGACACTTAAAAACACTGAGCATTATAATATAGTATGCTGTCTTGTGGTTGTTTAAATGTTTTAGTGGATGACAGTATTTATAAAACTACTTTTTATTTTAAGATCAATGTTTTCAATAGTCTAAAAAGCTGTTAAATAAGTATTTTTGTTTATTTTACAATCGCCTTTTTTTTTTCTTCTTTTAACCTGTTAGTTTCAGAGGAGAAGTGTCAAATAACGATACACAAAACTGCTTCAAATGTGTAAAGATTCTTCTGCTAAATTCAAATCATTACAAAAATTCTTTATAAAAACTTTTTTTCAATAAAAGATAGTTCATGTAGTTTTCTAACAGAAAAATCAGACATCTCATATAACAAGTATTTCAAAGAAATTATTTTGAATAACCATGTGAAAATAATATATATGAAACTACATCATATATATTTATTGTGCTAGTAATCAAAATGTTGTTTATTAAGATTTTCAGGGTAACACTATTTCTTAATGTAGAACATTTTATTTATGAAATATAAGACATAGCTTTTTCTAAAAACGTTTAAATTTTAAATGATTTTAATTTTTTACATAACTGATTGTAAAATAATTACATTGATTAAAAATACTTTTAAATCAAGTCATTAACTTATATATTAAAAATATTTATTTTTATTATAAATATGCATGTATATGTAATAAAGAAACACACTTAAAAAAATCTGGTTCAAACCAAAAAAAACCCCAAGATTTTTGGATTTTACTTGATTTATAAATATCAGTTGTATTAAAAATATTTATTTTTTGTTTGTGTCTTGTGTACCAAATTCAGAAATTGTCTGAACACAACAGCCAAGACTGATGCTGTACGGATGAGCTCCGGGAATTTGATTGGTCTACGTTTGGTAGCTCTGTGGTAGGCGATGATACGATTGGCTTACATTGATAAGACGATTCCTGCAATGATCGCTTTGAAAAAAAATGTAACGGTAGATTGGTTGACGGAAGTGTTTGTTTGTAAACATGCCTTTTCCTGATCAAGAATTTTTTTCCTGCAACTTCCTGTCTTTTTTTCCTGAAGAAACTGCTTTTTTTTCTTACTACAGATCAGTTTCAATCATGTGATCATCTATCCCCAAGTTTTATCCAACCAATCAAAATCGACAATTTATAGCCTGTATTTTGAACCAATCATGATCGGCCAAATTTGTGTGTGTGGGGGGGAGGGTGAGAAAACAAAAAGCACGTCTGATTGATAAGGTGTGACGTCAGTTGGAACTGGTCCATACTGTAATTGGTAAATCATAAAACCTATTTTGAAATTCAAATATTGTCAACTGTAGTTCTACATTGGTAAATGCCAAATCTAATTGGTTAGATGTATAATATATATATATAACAAAATAGTCTTTCATATGGATATAGGTAGCTAGTTTTAATTTAATATTAATAGTGTTATATTTACTTGAAGTTTTTATTATAAAATTTTAAATTATTTAAGCATACGAAAAATGGAGTTCATATTTTTAAAAAATGGTTTAGTAATAGGGGTAACCCCTGTGTGACGTCGGGCTTCCCTTACTTCTATGTCTTAAGAGGCTACTTCAGTCAAATGAAAAGACCCGTTCGCTAATACTAATCCCAAAGAAGAAATTTATAAAGATATTTCGATTGCATTTCAATATTTTTAAATGTTTTTTTTTCAGCATTACATATCTGAGATAGATCTGTATGCAGGCTGTTTTGTACTTTTTTTAAAAAAATTTCGTTTACAAATATTTTTTATGGGGGCGCTTTTATTTTCGGAACCGGTTTGGAAAGCGACAGCACCCTTATAAAAAATATCTGTAACCAAAATCGAAAAAATTAAACTACATTCAGATCAACCTCAGTTATCCAATGCAAAAAAATAATTCAAAAATATTGAGATATTTTATAATTTTTCCATACGATTAGCATTAGGAAACTGGGCTTTTCATTTGACTGAAGTTGCCGTTTAAGGGGGAGCTGTGCATGGCATGCACTCTGCTGAAGTGATAAGTTACATCTTTTATCCACCAGATGATGTATTCGAGTGGTTGAATTGTCAATAGGTGCTGCACATACGCATAGTTTTGGAACCCACCTGAAAAGTGAATAAAAGGGAGAGGGGAGGGGAGTCATATTTTTTTTCTCTCTGTGTGCCGCTGAAAGATAAGTTAGCGCCTATCCACATTATAGGTACTATGTTTCTTGTTAAACTGTAATAAAAACTTTATTTTATGCCAGGAAAAGAACAAGATGATTGCATTTAAATAGAAATAATCACATACATAATATAGTTTGATTTTCACTGTTAATACAGTCAAAGATCTATAATCTGCACTTCCATAATCCGCGATTTTCTACAATTCGTGTTACTTTACGAATGTAAACAATGAAATAAGCAGCTAAGAAAATTTACAAATTTGTGATCAAAAAGTGATTTTTAAAACAAATAAAAAAATTGAAAAACAAATTATAATACAACATTTATTTTTTGTTAATATAACTCCTTTATTTTATTAACAGTAAAAAACGGATTATTTGCATTACGAAACATGTAAAATTTATTTTTATTTAAATTCACTTATATATAATTTTTTATTAAAATAACTTTAAAAAGGCATTTTTTCAGATATCATATCAAATTAACTATTAGATTTCATATATATGTTTTCATATAGTCCTCATTAAAGGATTAAAATGCTGTCTAGGAATAATAAAATGACGTATAATATACATCATACTCTATAATCCACAATATTTTATAATCCGTACAACCTTTGGCCGCAGCGTGTGCGGATTATAGAACTTCGATTGTACTATGTTTCTTATTAAACTGTAGTAAGAACTTCAATTTATGCTAAGGAAGATACAGGATGATGAAACATTTGAGGGTACCCAGTTACCTTATAAATAGCCTAGTTACCCTATATTTAACCTTTTTAGTTTATTTTAAGTTGATTTACCCTAAAATTTTCTATTTCCCCAAGTTAAGCCTAATGTATATGCATATATAGGCCTAACTCTGGACATTGGCCGCATATGGAGGGAAATCCCCCAGTTACCTTATAAATAGCCTAGTTACCCTATATTTAATCCTTTTAGCTTATTTTAAGTTGGTTTACCCTAAAATTTTCTATTCCCCCAAGTTAAGCCTAATGTATATGCATATACAGGCCTAACTCTAGACATTGGCCGCATACGGAGGGAAATTACCCAGTTATCCTATACATAACCTAGTTACCCTAGAGGTTATAATTAGTGCGGCATTAAACATCATGCTAGCTTCCTATGTGTAAATAGGATGAGCGAGTGTTGAAACATTTTAGTGACAATTTAGTATTTCTGCAAGTCCCCTCAAAACTAAATTAGATTTTTGAACAGAATTTCATAAAGATTTTTGGAAAGAGCAGAAAACTATAAACTTCGCACGTTTACAGAGAGGTTTATTAGACAAAAAAACTTGTTTTCTGCTTGCAAATTTTGAAAAATTTGGACTATTTTTTTATGAGATTAAAAAAAAAACGGGAAGATTTTCAGAGTTCTTTATAATCACAAATACTGCTGAATTTAAATATAAAGAAATGTTAAGTCATTTTTAGAAATTCCATTCTTCTGCCATCAAAAATTACCAAGCTAAATTTTCAAGTACTGATGAACAGATGATTTTTTAAATACCGTTAAGCTCCAAAATTTCACAAACTTTAAAGTAGCACAATAACTCTGTAAGTTTTTTTTCTTTCGGGGGGGGGGGGGATTTTCAGAATGTAATTTGTAAAGTTTTATTTCTCAGAGCATCAGAATACTGTTTCTATATATATTATTGCATATGAAATAAGACCACATAAAATTAATTTCATATTGTAAAATGGGTCCATTCTTTTGCAAAGTAAATGCTGTATTTTTTGTAATAATCGCCATGATAATGAAGGGTAGTTATTTTGGAATCTGTATATCTTACATATTTATTAGTGTACTTTCCATAAATTTTAATGAATTAGAAGGAAAAAAAATATGGATTACTTAAATCCTCTATGAAAGTAAGAAGCAGAAAATATTTCTGATAATATGTGCAAGAAGGGAAAATATATAAGAGGACCTCAGAAGCCAAGGGGAACAAGTGACAAAATTTAGATTTAGAGTAAATTGAGTTCAAAGTTACACATCAACTGTAATTAAATGAATTGAAATATGAAAATTTTGCTTATTTCTTAGTGATCCTTGAACTCTTGTTTCAATAACTGTTTAAAAAAAAGGTGGAATAGAATATTTTTTAAATTTATAACTAAGCAATATTTATCATCATTCGACTCCCCTTGGCTTCCAAGCAGTAATGAAAACTGCTTGAAAACTAAAGGGTACAAGTGCCGAATGAACACAAGAAATGAAAAATTATTAAATAAAAAATTGTATTTATGAAAATATTAAGATTAATTTTGATACAAATAAATCAAAGGACAAAATTTTGTTTTAATATAAATTCTAAAAAAGGAAAAATTATGAAATAAAAAAGTGAATTTGCGAAAAATTTATGAACAATGTTGATATAAATGAATGAAATGAAAAACTTTTGTTCTAAGTTTTAAAATTTTATTATAAGTTTAGAAACATTGGAATTTCATATTGTTTAACACTTACCAACAAAGTTGAAAAGAGAATATGATTTTGGTTTGTCAGTCCGTCTGTCCTAACTCTCGTAAATATATTCGTATTGCCCTGAAATTTTTGGGAATTATTCATGTTTACCTCAACACGAACTTATTGCAAATGAAGTTTCTAACATGATTAGTTTATTTACAGGGACAATCAAAATTTTTCCGTTACATTAAGGGTTAGGGGAAAATCGTTTTAAATGAATTTGAAATATGTTACACCTTGTCACATCTTAAAATTTATTTGCATTTATGAATTGCACTAAAATAGACATTCTATAAAATCTGACGTGAAAAGAATAGTTATTATTTATTTACAGGACCATACAAAAGATTTACATTACCTAATGATGAAGGAATTGTTTGCGACTTGTTTTAATTATATTACAATTTTCATGTATAATAAAATTAATGTACATTGCTGAGGCTTAATATAAATTATTTCGCACCTAATACAAAGTACACAGTATTTACAGAGACACAAAAAAAAAGAATTCAAATAGGACCGAATTTCTATCCGAAGTACTGTATAATTATCGATGATGATTGATGGATGAACAAACTGCTATTTTAATTATGATTTGCGCTTTTAAGTTTTACTAAATTTATACACGTTATATGATATGTATAAATGCTATAGTTCATATACAGGCTACACAAAAATACTCGTAAATGTTACAGAATATGAGAGTACTTTACTTAAAGATTGCTTTTAAATAAGTCTTGTATTTCTATGCTGAACTGCATTCAGTTTACTAAGAAATGCTTGTAAAATATCGATAAAATGACAGACAAGATCACACACAAATTTTTATACATGGTCATCGATGAATGATAATTTCTGAAAATGTGATTTCAGTAGTCTTAAGTGTGTTTAATTTGAAGTAAATTTCAACTAAATACTGGCGTATAATAAAGGTTCACGATAAACTACAGGATGAACAAAAGTATACAAGTATGCTTCCATCTATTAGTATAAACTGTGAAAGAGAAATTTCAAACTGTTATGCGTTTTCTTGTTAAACTAATTTTTCCCATTATACAGTATATATCAACCGACAAATAAAACATAAGGCTGTTCAAAAGTATCAGAATACATATTTGTCAATGGACAGTAACACTTTATTACCCTCAATAGCAAAACTTTTTAAAGATTTCAGGGAGTATTGGAAAGTGTTTCATAATCCATGCTTAACGCATGATTTTTATTACTTTATAACAGTTAAAATGCATATATTTATTGCATAAAAAAAGCAAATGGCTTTGTATGTATGTCGTTGATCGTGCCTCTGCTATATAGACGTTAACGGACACAGCTGCACTTATACCCTTTGGCCTCCACGCGTTTTACAGTTTTGGGAAAGAGGTTAAGTGACTAACTCCTATAACTCAGTACTTAATGAAAAAATCACTCTTCACTCTTTACCTACAAATAAATAGACATATTTCTAGATAGCCTGTGCACTTAACTCATTTTTTTCAATTTTGTCACTTATACCCTTTGGCTTCTGGGCTGCTCATATATAATATGCATATATTTGTGTAGATAGTGATACTTTCTTAGCAATGCTAATTTTTAAACCATTATTATTAGAAAATTCAATTACAAATGTTCCCCATCATATGAAAATCCACTTGCTCAAAGTAATTATTTCAAGCATTACAAAATTAAAAATTCTTGATCACAAGGTTTTATAAATTTATTTTTTAACTTTCTTCCTATTATAACAAATAAAACTGAAAATTCCATTCTTCTACGACCAAATAAAATTAGTTACATCGAGCTACAATACTTTAAAGCTTCTAAAAATACCCAAGATACATTTTTTACTGTCACCCTTACCTTTTAAGGGGGGGGGACATGTGGATTAAATTTCAATTACTAAGTAAACTTTATATGTGTCTATAGTCACAAATTTACCATAACACAAAATTTAATTTCAAAGTGTTTGATAGAACACAATACAGTAGATTCCTTCAAATCCGCACATAATTTACAGATATAAACAACGAAAATTTCAGTTTAGTTATAGAGACAAAATTTGTCATTTTTATTTTTGAATCAGTTCTAAACACATATTTATCTAATTTTCGTTAATATTTCTGAATTCATATTTTTTAATGAAGGAAAAATAAATTTATTTCTGAAAAAATTCAATATTTTGCTTATGTCACTAGTATTTTTTTTCCCAAATGTATTTGTGCATTAATCAAGCTTTTTTGATTATTAAGTTTAGCTAAACCTGAAATAAAACTTTCTTTATTTATGGTTTTGATATCAATTAGTTATACACCCTTAAGGATAGTGTCATTGAATAATTTAGGATTGGTTTGGTTTATTTTATGACGGCCGATTATCAACATGTGGGATATAGGCCCGAAGGGGGTGGGTTACCCTCAGAGGGGGACTTTCTAAGGGAACATACTCCGTATTTAAGCAAGGAAATCCAAGAATCGAAGGAAACCACAGAAAACTCTGAACTATTAGGCCGACGGCCGCGATTGGATTTGAACCCAGCACCTGCCATCTACCAGTTACGAGGACAGAACCTCTCGAGCACTGTTGGGGCTGAATTATTTAGGAAAATAGCATCTCACTTTATAATCAATATTTAAATATGCATTATTGATTATTTACTTGACCTTTGCTTTTAATATTTTAATCATTTTAAAAAAATCTAAATTTTTAATATTTTAATTTATTATTCAATTTTTTTAATATTTTACCATATTGTAAGTATACATTATAATTTCAGTTGCATTATTACATTCAAATTACTGTTTAAATAATGTAAACAAGGCATTGACCAGAAATCTGCACAACTTCTGGTCCCAAGCTGTGGAGTTTTGAGGGAGTCTACTGTATACGTTTTTTGCCTCTACCCATCTCAAACCTTGGGAGTGACAGGAATCAAAATTTTCATTAAAAATCACTTTATCTGTGTCAATGCTTAGAAATTTTCAACTCACACAACTTAATTTCATAGCGTGTAGATTTCAGGATTTTCTCCCCTACCTCCAATCTCAAACTTTGAAGAGGGGAGGGGGCAGAGAACAAAATTTTAATTAAAAATTACTTTTTCTGATCCTGTTTTAAAAACTAGTTGGATGTGCCAAACCCAAAACTTTCTTCTATCTCATACGTATATTTTAATATTTAAAAAAAAGTCACTCATTTTAATGCTTTAATAATTTTAATTCAATACCACACCAACTTTGGTTTTCATCTTAAATTTCTGCTTCAATCAATTAATCGGAGTAAAAACGAATTTCCGTCTCTGCACGAGCCGATAGACAATAGAATGATAGGCAGATATTTTTTAATTCAGGGAGGACCTACTTGCCTTACCAAAAAATAATCATATACAAAAAATTTAGTTCAGTTCTAGAACTAACTTCATACACTTTTATGTGGTGCAATATTAAAAATGGCATAAAATTCGCTATTGCAGCGCCCCCTTCCGGCGGATTTTTTTTCGAATTCAGGGAGGACCAACTAGCCACAGTCATACACTTACACAAAAAATTTGGTCTAATTCGATGTATAACTTCATATACTTTTGGTCGGTACAATATTGAAAATGGCACAAAAATTGCGATTGCAGCGCCCCCTTCCGGCGAAATATTTCAAAACTGAAGGAGGAACTGCTTGCCACAGCCAGAAACATACACAAAAAATTTGGTTCATTTCTATGCATAACTTCATGCACTTTTTGATAGTAGAATGGCGACATACACACAGACATACACACAGACAGACACACACACAGACACATGGACAGACAGACATTTTGTAAAAACATGTTTTTTGGAATCTCTGACCCCTAAAACATGTAAATCCGCCAAAAACAGGAAGTCGAAAAAAATTTCGATTACAATACTTTCTTCTATTGAAGAATCAATTATGAAAAATTTTATTTATAAAATAACTTTATTTTATAAAATAGTTGATAAAATTCGACAATATAAGCAATAGTCTTAAAACAACTAACCATTGATGGCATGTTTAAATAAATTTTGATTATTTTAAAAATAGTTTTTATTTTATTTACATACTGAAATTATTTATTTGAAAGAATTAACAATCTAATTTTGTACGATAGATGGATTTTTACTTTCTTCTATCTTCAATAGAAGAAAGTATTGTAATAGAAATTTTTTCGACTTCCGGTTTTCGACGGATTTACACGTTTTAGGGGTCAGAGATTCCAAAAAACATGTTTTTACAAAATGTATGTCTGTCCGTGTGTCTGTGTGTGTATCAGTCTGTGTGTATGTCGCCATTCTACCATCAAAAAGTGTATGAAGTTATGCATCGAATTAAACCAAACTTTTTGTGTCAGTGTATGACTATGGCTAGTTGGTCCTCCCTGAATTTGAAAAAAATCCGTCAGAAAGAGGCGCTGCAATCGCGATTTTTTTGCCATTTTCAATATTGTACTGGCCAAAAGTACATGAAGTTATGCATCGAATTGAACGAAATTTTTTGTCTAAGTGTATCACTATGGCTAGTTGCATCGCCCTGAATCTGAAAAAAAATCCGCTGGAAGGGGGCGTTGTAATAGCGAATTTTATGCCATTTTCAATATTGCACAACATAAAAGTGTATGAAGTTAGTTTTAGAATTGAACTAAGTTTTTTGTATGTGATTATTTTTTGGTATGGCAAGTAGGTCCTCCCTGAATTTGAAAAAAAATCTGCCTATCATTCTATTGTCCATCGACTCGTGCCGAGACGGAAATTCGTTTTTACTCTGATTAATTTACTGAAGCAGAAATTTAAGATGAAAATCAAAGTTGGTATGGTATTGAATTAAAATCATTAAAGCATTAAAATGAGTAACTATTTTTTTTTAAATATTAAAATGTACACATGAGATAGAAGAAAGTTTTGGGATTGGCACATCCAACTAGTTTTTAAATGTAAACAAAAATTAAATAGACATGACAGGGTTGGCAAGTTTCTTCCACAGTGGAGAAAACCGCGGAAAAAACCGGCCGGAAGAAATAGGTTTCTTCCAAGTGGAAGAAACTATTTTTCTTTAAGAATTTACCATATATTTTCAATTTTGTAAGATATAATGAATATTTTTTTCCTATAATCTAATATAAATTAATTTCACTGGACCAAAACAAATTTAATTAAGTATATATGCTAAATTAATAATTACATCAGTTTTTTAGCCAAGACCATACACAACACTTATCTAGAGATTTTCAATCATTGGCTAAATGAAAAGAAATTTTATCAAAAATACACAAAATCAGTTAAATCCATTTCAATTTAAACAACATATTTTTTTATTATTATTTAAATTTCTGAAACTAGTAGTAAATAACAGATTTTTTACTAATGGTAGAATGAAACCCATTTAAATAAAAGCTTTTAATTTACATCAATTTTATTAATCTGAATAATCCTTATATATATTATAAATGTGAAAGTGTGTCCGAAAAATTGGAATGAACTTGGCTTCAAACGGATGGATTAATGTCTTTGAATTTTTGTATATAGATAGTTTATTGGTCTGAAATGAACATAGGCTAATTTTTATTTATTTTAATCAACTATTTTTCTTAATAATTCAACATTTCACTATTTTTCATACAGGATAAATTGAAATTTTTCCATAATAATTAATCATTTTATTTTTTCGTTGCCAAAAAAAAAGAAACCAGAATAATTATTTATCTTCTGTAATTAATTTTCAACTGAAAGATTTTCACGTGATAAAATAAAATGAAATAAATAAATGGACCGTATTCTGTTTTTCGGTTCGTGGTTAAAAACCGCGATTTTACCAATTGAGATGTCAGAGGAATACTGTTTTTCTTCTTATATCATGCAGACGATTATATAAAATTTCTTTTACACTTAGAAAACTTCACAAGAATATAGCTTCACACTTTACAAGAATATTAATATTTTAGTAGTTTTTCCAGATATTAATCCGTAATTAAAATGAACCTTTTTCTTTATTTCTGTTCGAGGCTATAAAATTCAACTTTTTACCAATTGTGATGTCACAGGAATACTTTCCATTAAAAATTTTAAAAATATCAATGTAACGTCATATCTGAAACCATGTATAAGTTTTCAAATTTTCAAAAATTCTTTTTTTTTTCGTTTTACGGAAACTACCCCCTTTTTGACACTTTCTAACATGGTCTAAAAGTGTTTACGACTTCAACCTGTCTGTAAACCGGATGCCGAGTGCCTGGGGTCTGCCGTCTGTTTGTCCGTGTTTCAACTTGAGTAAATATAGTGGGATTCATACGAAAATATCATAAGTTATTGAGATTTGCCATTCATGTGCGGCATCGAAAATGAACCAGGTAGCAATTATAGCAATAATCACAGGAGCACTCAAAAAGATATTTACATTATTTTAAATTATGGTCTACGGCGAAAAAATCATTTGTGGTGTATTTTGATAATGTTACATAATTTTAAATGTAATGAAATTTATATGCATTTTTAAGGTTCACAAGAACATGGTTACTATCGAATATGTTAAGTATAGTACTTATAGTGTGCGTACAGGGAGCTCAAAAGTATTTCAATATATCATGGTCTGTGAAGAAAAACCATTTGCAGCGTATTTTAATAATGTTATTTTATCAAGGTTATTTTAATAATATTGAAATTGATATCAGTTTCTGAAGTGCACTAAAACAGGATTTCTGTAGAAAATGGGGTGAAAAGGTTTAACATTCATTTACAAGATCACAGAAAAATGTTCGGTAATATAATAGTCTACGGGGAAAAATATTCCCAGCGTATTTTAATTGCGTTACACTATTTCAAACATGATGAAATTAATATACTGAGATAATCAATACAATGATAAATACTGAAATTTACCACAATATTCTTGCAGTTAAGTATGATTTGCATCACATTTGTTGTTCATTTAAAGAGACGCATAAAAGATTTTGGACCTGTATCCAGATCTCAGATATTGTATCCAAAGTATGGTCCATTAGAAAAGATTGCTGAAGAGCTTTTTCAATTATCGTATGTATTTTAAGGAAAACTAATGCATCCTGAAGTTCAGCTACATTTGGTATAATAAGAGATGTTTGTAGAATTTAAATAAATCATGTATCGGACTATACAATAAACTGGATATATGGTCACCTGTACAATAGCGATTCCTGGAAATATGAATTCAATAATTTGAATCGGGTTTTTTACTTGAATAATTTAAGCTAAATATGCGGTCGTGTAAATATTTGCACGTAATATACAGCACTGTACAAAAGAATTAAAGTACGTTTCTGTCTATTATTAGACATTGCTAAAGGTGAATTTTAACCTTCGTTATACTTTTTCTAACTAAGCAAAATTTTAACATTGTTTTTAGAATGTTTACAAACACATAGATCATATACAGCTGCAGAAAAAATGGGTTGGCGAAGTTATGTATTATGGAAATGTTGCATATTTTTTTTATTATATAGGTTTAACACATGATTTTTCTTTCTTTGATATGGAATTCTGAAATGCACTACAACATGATTTCTGTACAATTGGGGTGCTTTACCGTTGTTCAACAGTATAAATGGTTGCAATTTCATTTTCGCGATTGTTCATATTATCTAACACATTTTCCATTTATCTGACAGTTCTTTAAGTCCCCTATAAAAAAAAAACTATTGCATAGCCTGGTATAAGATATGCGTTATATATATTTTAAATTATTGTTAATGAAATGTTTTGTTTAATTAAAGCTTTTATCTTTTTTTAATGCTACGTGAATGACGTCACGGGTAACAGCTAGTGTATAATAATTACTATATTAAATAGAGATCAATCAAAAATACGATTTCGTTTTCGGCCCAAAATTTTGCCAAAAACATGGGCGAAAATTCGACCAGATCGAAACTCTTAGTATTCCAAAAATCTTGTTCCTCAATCGGAAATTTTCAAGATTAGTTATTGATTTGAACTGTATCAGCTCAAATGAATGTATTGCAATGAACTTCATTGTTTATAATTATCAGTCATAATTTATCTATCATCTCATAGAAAAATTTAAGTTTAAACTGCATTAGATTTCAAATATTCTTTGAGAAAGTTCTAGAATTACAAATAATCATTTACAAAAATCATTATGGAAGATAAAATCAAGAAGTATATACATAAAACTAAAATATCTTTTAATTAAATGAAATTCGTGCCATTAGAAAAACTTTCTGTGTCATGGATGAATTAATTATGTATAAATGTAATATAAATAAAGTTTTTGGATTATTAACAGTTTTACATAATTAATAAGTACTATACATATGATTAATTTCAATTATGTATATTTATGTATGTATTAATTACTTTAAAACATACAATTTAATTACTTAAAATGTTTTTTGGATGTTATCATATTTGGCCAAAAAGTAGGAAGGTCACCTAAATTCGGTTTTGGCCTTAAAAACCTGTTTCGATCTATCCTTAATATTAAAAAAAGTTATTAAAATCTTTGTTTTTCTTAGTATAATGTAACATAGTATAGCAAAAAAGTTTTTTAGCAATAGGATACTGCAATCAATTTCTCAACTTAAATTGGATGAAAGCAAAAAATGAAGATATATATATATATTTTTTTTTCAAGTCCTACACTTTAGGATAATTTAAAAGCATTTTGACATACCAATAGGTGTTTTTAGAACACTAATCTTTTTAAATAAGCATTGAAATATTCATGCTAGATGAAAAATATAAAAAAATACAAATTTATTTATTTACTGTGTTGCACAGTTTAAAATACTGCACATTTATATGAAAGTAATATATTTTTATGTGAAAAATAAACAATTTGTAGGTAGTTTCTTTTTCTTTTATTTTATAAATGGAGCGGTTAATAAAAAAACCCAATCCATAATTTAAAAAAAATCCATACCTCAACAGTAGTAAAAATCCATCATCTGAAAATGTCTGCTGAACCTGAAGTTTGTTATTAAAAAGTAACTGATGTTTGCAAAATCAATATTTTTAATAATAATTAAATTTTTCACTTTAGATTTCATGTAATTATACTTTAATTATTTTATATGGTTAATATACTTTAACTTTGAGCATTTGTTTTGGTTTTTGGTGGTTTCTTCCAGTTTTTTTTTAGTTTCTTCCACCGTCCTAGGAGTAATAGGCTTCTTCCGGAAGAAACTCAACTCTGAGACATGACCTGCAATCTGCAAAAAAGCCTCTCATCTGCACAACCCTTGGAAAAAAGTTTTGCATATGAGAGGACGCCTATTGTATTATAACTAGTTTTAGAAATATTCAGAAGTTGGTGAAACTGCTGTTGCATTCTCATGTAAAAAATACATGAATACAAAAATTATTATTATTATTATATATATTCAATTCATTAATATCAAAATAATATGATTTCATCTTAAATGTGATGTGATTACCATGGCAACTTAGAATCATGACCCACGATGGAGTATCATTGATTTAATGAATAGGATAGGATGAAAAAGTATAAAGAAAAATTTTATTTAATACCTTTTTAAGTTTTGATATGATTTTCTTGGAATTTGAAAAGAATAAACAAAAGTTTGCTACGATTATACATATTAAGTTTCAAACCATTCGACTGGATAGTTCTTGGCCTGTTATATGTGGGACAAATGGGGAGGCCAGACGATGACTGTAGGTGCTATGTAGTTATACAATAACAAAATTTCCTTATGGATCATAATAAAATGAAACAGTTATTGAGTGTCTCTGTAAATGAACTATGAACAACATACTTTATTTTTAGTACCAAAGATGGCACAGTATATCCAAAAATGCATAACTCGTTGAATTTTCACTTTAGAGAATTTATACCAATAGACGGAAGCAGAGTACAATACTTTTGTACAGCATTACATTTTATCTATTATCTCTATGTATAAGTCCTTGCTTAGCTGAAATTTAGTTACGACAGAAACACAATTAAACTAATTAAAGTTCACCACTAGCAATTTTGATTTCTACCCAAACTCATCAGTTATTAAAGTGTAAAAGTAAAATTAAAAGAACGAATTCCTTCCGGCTCGGCCTACAGACGGAAGTAGATTTCGAAGTTCTGCCTAAAAAAAATTAGAAGTACCTATAGTAAATCTTTACGATAAAAGTTTATTGTAACATGATGAATAAGTGAGGAGTTATTTGCTTGTTATCAAAAACACAAAGTAAGATGGAAGACTTTGTCGGGATGCAGAAAAAAAGTGTACATTTACATTTTATCACTACATGCTACAACACAAGAGATGTTATAATAGTCAAAGCAACGACATATGAAAGGCTCTTACTTATAGTCCCAGAACCGACCGCACAAAACTCTAAGTCATCGAGCACAAGAAAATTTTCTTTATTTTATCGAAGGGTAGTCATAGGGGAATCTAATCACCCATGTCTGTCGCGGTGCATAAGCCGAAAATTGATATCATTAGCGGTTCACTTGTACGTTTAACATTGTGTTTGCCGAACAATTAAAAGCAAGAAAACATGAAAAATTGGGTGCGGTCGGCTCTTGGACTATTAATTTTGACAATAAAAAGGTAAGAAATTTCAAGAAGAGTCTATTTCATATGAGAGAAACGATGTTCTCTTAGATTACAATTATCAGAAAATGCTTCGGAACATATTTTACAAACAAAATGTTTTTCACCTGTATGAATCAAGAGATGGGTTCTTAGTTCACCATTGTGAGAAAATCCTTTGGAACATATTTCACAAATAAAAGGTTTTTCTCCTGTATGCATCAAGAGATGGGTTCTTAGCTTAAATTCTTTGGAACATATTTCACAAATAAAAGGTTTTTCAGAGTATTCACCTGTATGAATCGAGAGATGCCTTCTTAGACTACTCTTCTGAGAAAATCTCTTGGAACATATTTCACAGGCAAAAGGTTTTTCTCCTGTATGTTTCAAGACATGTGTTCTTAGTTGACCATTTTGTGAAAATCCTTTGGAACATATTTCACACATAAAAGGTTTTTCTTCTGTATGAGTCAAGATATGTTTTCTCAAAGTACTTCTATTAGAAAATCCTTTAAAGCATATTTCACAAACTAAAGATTTTTCTCCTTTATGTGTCAAGAGATGGGTTTTTAGATAACTATTCTGAGAATATCTCTTGGAGCATATTTCACAAACATAGGGTTTCTCTCCTGTATGAGTCCTGAGATGGCTCCTTAGACTACAATTCTGAGAAAATCCTTTGAAGCATATTTCACAAACATAGGGTTTCTCTCCTGTATGAGTCCTGAGATGGCTCCTTAGACTACAATTCTGAGAAAATCCTTTGAAGCATATTTCACAAACATAGGGTTTCTCTCCTGTATGAGTCAAGAGATGGGTTTTTAATTCACCATTCCGAAAAAATCCTTTGGAGCATATTTCACAAACATAGGGTTTCTCTCCTGTATGAGTCAAGAGATGGGTTCTTAATCCACCATTCTGAAAAAATCCTTTGGAGCATATTTCACAAACATAGGGTTTCTCTCCTGTATGAGTCAAAAGATGGGTTCTTAATTCACCATTCCGAAAAAATCCTTTGGAGCATATTTCACAAACATAGGGTTTCTCTCCTGTATGAGTCAAGAGATGGGTTCTTAAGTCACCATTCCGAGAAAATCTTTTGGAGCATATTTCACAAACAAAGAGTTTTTCACCTTTATCAATAGAAGAATATTTCTCCTTATCCCCGTTTTGAGGAACAGAGTGCTGTTGACTGGAGGAAGAATTTTCTTCTACAATCGATGACATTTTCTTGAGTTAAAAATTTTTTTTTAGACAACAAAAGAAACTTCTTTAAAATTTCAGTATGAAGAAATTATTGCCATTTTCAACCAAGTAAATGACTTACTGAACTTCAGCAAAAAAAAAGTTTTATATACCAATGAATCTAAAAAACAGAAAGAAAAATATTAAACAAGACTTTTTTTTAATAAACTGCACTAAAATGTAACTGTCAATTAAGTGGGCAATTTGACAATTTTCATTTCTTTGGGAGCTGGTCACACACCTTTGGAACTGTCCAACATAATTTATGGATGTTTGATGCAATTATATATGAAGACCCAAGGGATATAACTGACAAAATTAAAATTTTTTTAACTAAGTACAGAGTCAACCTGGAAATATGCTTAATTTTCTTGTTAGGTAACGAGATATGAGTTGTTTTATAATTATGTGCTGTGTTGTAGAGATCAGCTTCTTTTTCCAAATAACTATCAATATTGGTTCATTATAAATTAAAAGAAAAAACACTTTACTTTTTTACAGTCATTGAAATAAGAGTTCAAAAACCACAATAAAACAAATGACAGTTTTCTATTTCAATTCAGTTAGTTATTATTGATGTTCAACTTTAACATCAATTATCTTTGAACTCAATTTACTTCAAACCGAATTTTTGTAACTTATACTATTTACTTTGTTTCTGAGGTTTTCATATTTAAAATATCTCATCAGATTAAAATGTTTATTACCTTTTTTTTATCTTCTTGAAAGATGTCTCTCATTTTCTTAGCTCTCAAACTACATCTAAAATCTGTGCTTCATTCAATATTTCATGTGTAAAAAACTGATAAACTATGAGCAAAACTTTTAACACTTCTTATAAAATTAAGCACATGTTTCAGAAACGTTTTGAGAACTAAGAAAAACAGAGACATTTCTAAGAAGTGTCTACAAAAATAGAGGTAAAAAATATTAATATTCTGAAGAAATATTTTAAATATACAAATGTACCAAATGCACACAGACTTTATACTACTGCACGGAATTCGGAAGCCGAGTGACCAGCCTCCTTAACTCGAGTATAGATACAGATACATATATGTAACATATAAGTAGAAACATAGATCCAGTTTCACCTACATGCATCTTTAATCTTTCTCTCGAGTTTATGGGTAATGGACTGTACGTATACAAACTTATCAACTAAAGGGGGGGGGAGGGGGATGGGTTTTGCACTTTATATTGCATTAATATCCATCCCTCAAATATCCTGGAAAATAAGAAAAAAGGTGAAAATTTTTTTCCTTATACAGAATAAAGCAAAATTCTTAGAATTTAGGCAATTTTTAATAGTTATTCATGCAATAAAATAAAATATAACTGCACATATGATTGTTATTTTCTTTTTTTAACTTAAAAGTTATTAAAAATAAAGAAATTGTTAAGTAACAATGAATGCATAGATTCATTAAATCAAAAATGAAAATTTTGCAGCAATCTGCTAAAAAATACATCTTATAAAAAATTGTCAAAATTAACCTTATATTATATTAATTTTCATTTAACAACAGTCCTTCTTTATTCCAACTTATGAAATTAAAATCGTATTATTAGATCTAATCTATTAATATTTATAGAAACAATACAGAGTGTCCCCTCTCAACGGTGGCCAATGGCTAATTTCTAAACCGTTGGTCATAGACATATAGTTCCAATTGCAAAAATGCTTTAAAAAAGGCAAAGAATTGTTTTTTAAACGATTTTGGTCAAAAAAATGTTTTACTAAAAAATTACGAAAATTAAATTTTTATACAGTCCCCGGGTCCTATAAGTGATATTTAGTAAAATTTTTTCAACACTCTAGCAAGTAATACAGAAAAGGTCCCATTCATGTAACATTAAAATTGACCAAGTTATGAAACTTTAAATTTCATGACTTAAACCACTTTTCTATAGCTGAAAACGGATGAGTTCAAATGAGCTTTAAGGGAACGTACACTAAGTGCTTAAAGTATTATAAAGGGAGTCGATTTCCAATGCTGTTCAAAGGCTACTTCCTAAACTATTTGTCACAGACATATAGTTCCAATTACAAAGTGTTTTAAATGAGCGATTTAACTCAAGGCGCTGTCACAGTATAAGTTTAACGGTAGTGTTAATTATAATTAATTAACTTCTAGATTGGTTATTAAAATAACTGAAGACATGAATTTCAAAATTCTCTTTATCGAAAAAAATCAAATTTTGGGAAATAGCAAAAAAACTTTAAATACATCTGTTGGTTTTCATTATAAATTTTGAGATTGCATTGTTACAATAGTGGAGGTTTGTATAGACTGATAGAGAAATTAAAAAGCGATAAGTCGAGTTTTGAAATTCATATCCTCAATTGTATTTTTAGGTATGTTTTATTTTGTAAGCAAATGAAGCTGATTCTTTTCGTGATTTTATTTTTAAAAGGTATGTTATTTTGATAAGGTTTTATTTTATTTATAGTTTTCTTATGTAAATTTTCCTAGTTCAAAGCTTATATTCAAATTTTAACTCACTTCCAAATATCTGATTCAGGTTCAATTCCTATACTTATTTAAACCCGATGATAATGTAATATTAATACGATTTTAGGTGCGTTCCACTTATTTATTTTATAGGCCTACATCAAATTCTATTAGGTTGAGTAAACTAATAGAGCTTTAAATATGCATCATTTTGTAACGATTTGTGACTGTTGCTTTTCATAGTTTAATTTAACAAAATTTCTGTTATTTTTTTACTTATATTTTTAGCACAGATTGCATATTTTACTTTAACATGTAAATGTCAACATAAATTCAGAAACAACATTGTAAAAATTTTTTTTACTCTCAATGTTTAAAGTTAAATTTTCTATCTGATGTTTATTTTTATTTCCAGTAAATTTGTGACTGACCCCTATTTTGCAGCAAAAAATATGCTTCAACTTTGAACAGCTATAACTCGGTCAATTTTGATCGCAGAGGAATGGGACTTTTTTTGTCTTACTTGTTAGAGTAGTGGTAAAAATTTTCTAAATATCACATATAGGACCTGGGGACCGTATAAAAATTTAATTTTCGTAATTCTTTAGTAAAACATTTTTTTGACCTAAATCGCTTAAAAAATAATTCTCTATTCTTTTTAAAGCATTTTTGCAATTGGAACTATATGTCTATGACCAACGGTTTAGAAATTAGCCATTGGCCACCGTTGAGAGGGGACACCCTGTATAAATTATAGATTCTGGATTGAATTTTTTATTTTTTTCAAGTTACTTTTTTTTTATTTCCAAGGAGAGCATGTAATAATTCTACTTAAGCAAACAACAACTTTAATCTGTATATCATCATTTTAATACCCAAAATTGTGTTTTGCTAAAATTTCTAAACATTTATTATACAGTCCTTTGGTTGAGAACTTACATTTTCTCTTGTTGAAATTTCTTTTGAATTCTCTAAACAATCATTATTTTCTGTTGGTCTATAAAACTCTGTAGTTCCAAGAACTTCAAAATTTTCACCTAAAACTAAACCTTCATGATTTTTTTTTCAGACATTCACTCTCAGTTTATTATAGACAAAAATAATTTCTTCATCTGCAACATGATTTTAAGACCTAATTTTTATTATTCATTCATTCAACAATTTCTTCTTTAAAAAAATCTTGTGAAACTGAGTTGGAATTTTTTGCATAATTCAAAAGAATACCAATGCTTTAGCTTGTGGTAAGATTAAATGAATAATCTTTATCCTCATTTTGGATAAATAAAAACCTAGGCTATATTTTATGTCATGCAATAATTAAAGCCTTGCATGAAATGTATATCAAATAAATTTGCTATTTTTTTAAGTATCCAATAGATGGTGCCACTACTAAAACATTTATGCATTTGTTTACATTGCTCATCGATTTCTGTTATTTTACATTTTCTTTTATGTAATTTTCTGTTGAATAAAAACATTTTACTTGTGCAATATCTTATGAACCCATAAACTTATGTTGAAAATTATTTTATTTTTGCTCACTGTTATTTTTTAATAAAAAGATTATATGGAATACTTCTTAATTACAAATTTCATTGTTTACATTCTGAAATGTAAGCAGATTTAGGAGGATTGCTGATTTTTGAAGTGTGGATTTTAGAGACTCTACAGTAAATTCAAAGGAGTTTCCAATATTTGGCGACAACTGCATTTTCGACATTGTGCCAATAGGCCATATGCTGCTAAGTGTACCACAAATCATCATAATGTGATTAGAGTCATTTGTTTGTAATAACACCAGATAATTTATTGCAATTGTAAATTTTTGTTAGGGAGTCATCTAAATATAGAAATTATTAAAAAAAATTAAAATTTTTCCATACTGCCATCTGAAATTCAATTCATATTCAGATCTTTTGCTAAATTTTACCAAGCAAAGGTAAATTATTCGGTCGAGTAGTTTAGGAATTAGAGAAATTTAAAACCAAGAGATTCTAATGTTAAATCCTACTTTAATAACTACAAGATAGATTGCAATGTGTTTAGTTGTTTAAATATATTTCAAAAACTATTTTGTAGGATTATTTGTATTTTTGGGACCACTTATAGAGATCTAACAGAAATCTATTTCTGTTAAAGAATTCAAAGATTACATTTCATCATACATTTCAAAAATTTATTTGTTAAAATAGGCTATTTATAAATACATCAATATAACTATCAAATGTAGGTGCAACATACAATAACAAGATGTTAAATTCTGGTGCATAGTATTTATAAGTTTTGACATACTCCAGCTGATATTCAAGTACACTACATTCCCTCCAATCTGCACAGGTGAGAACCAAGGGATTTGCAGATTACAAAATTTAGCGGATGTGACTCAATTCTTTGTTTACATTCTGTTATTTGGAATTTATCAACAAATATAGTTATCATGCAAAACTCTAAATAAATAACAAAGAAGTAAACGAAAATGCATTTCATAAATTAAAAAACTATATTGATTATCAGAAATACATTTAAACGGTATAATACAAAATTAATAGAAAACATTTCTACATTAAAAAATATATATAGTATATATCAAACATTGATGCTATGATGTTTTCTTTTACATCTCTTAGTTTATGTTCTACAATTTAATCTTGAAGCCTTTCAAGACTGAGACTATTTTGATTAGAAACAAAAAGTTTGTTTCTCTAATATTAAGATATTTATCCTCCAGAGCTAATGCCTCTTCAAAGGCGATTTTGTCTTTAATACAGCCAACAAATTCATTCAGAACATAGCACTCTAATAGATATTTATACAATTAAACATTTCCTTCTAATGAATGCAGATTTCCATTAAAAATGTCCTAATAAATTCATCACATCAGTCATTTTTTCTTTATAGTTAAAGTGCAAAAAATCTTGCTTAAAAAAAATTTTTACTGCTTATTTACGTCTGAAATATCGTACAGATTAGATTCAATTCAGTGCATTCACTGAAAATGAAGCGGTATCAGAGCTGAATTCCCATGCAAATTATGCAGTGACTTGAGCTAAATTTAAAGATTACATTAAGTAGCAGACAATTTTTTACTAATTGACTGATGCCAATCACATCTTAATATAATGATTGGTGACAGAATTAGCATCAGCTGAGAGAGTTAGAGAGTCAGACTGATTCATACAATATGAAATGGGACATAAACATGCTGCTTGAGTAACTGTTGTATTAAATGGCTTTACAGATTTAATATATGATTAATTAATATGATTAATAATTTTTTCAAAAAAAAAAAAACTATCTAAAAAATTTTAAATAAATAATAATAATATATCTTTTAAGTGTGCATAATCATTTTGATTATCAAATTAAACCTTATAAAACTCCTCTTTTCATTGAGTGGTCAATTTTCTACATTTGATAAAACAGGAGAAATTTAAAATTAAAACATGTTAACAAGCCAAAAAATGATGATCTTTTTGAAAATTTTAGTAATTTGTAATATGAAATTTTAAAGTGATAAAAAATTATTAACATATTGATAAATGATAAATAATTTGGGTTCATATAAATGTGAGACACTCCACATATTCTAGTGAATAAGATATTTATGATAACCCTAATGTACTGCATAAGATAAAACCTCTTCTTGAAGTTTCTATGAGGAATACAAAAATATCCTATAAACTATAATCGCTAATTTTAAAAATTTCAAATACAATACTTACTATCAATTTTAAATATAAATGCTACAACAAGTTCCTTTTAGGTGAAGCTTTACATTTGATATCTCCTAACAAATGAGAAATAAGCTATAATAACTTCTTTAAACAAGAAATAAAGAAAATAACCTTTATAAAAAAACGGTACTACTCTGTTATCCCGATGACCAAAACACTATCGCCAAATTATAAGGTTAAATGCCAATAATGGATGATCGTGAATGTCACATTCAATGACATTAAATATGATACACATGTTTAAAATGTCATTAAGTGATTTTTATTTCGACTTTTTATTTGTATTTTTATTAATATTATACTAATTGTTTGTTTTTTATTATTTAAAATAAAAATTAGGTCAATATGTATAATTTGGCTATTAGTTTGGTGATTTGTATAATTTGGTGAAATCAGAATGTTGGGATAACAGAGTATAGTACCAAAAAAACCTTAATTTGTAATTTACATGATTGCCTTTATAAATAATGAAAATAAATTCTTTGCAAAGAGATTCCAATGAAATTTACAAACAAAATGCATAGACATTTTTATTAATGATTTAAACTAAGGGTTTATTTTAGCAATTTTAATGTTCAAAAATAAAAATGTAAAATCTTTTTAAAACTCTCAACTAAATAAATTATATGTGAAACAAATAAAACAGTTTAAAACTTCTAAATGTAACCAAACATTAAAGAGAATAATAATTGAAAAATAATAAATCATTTAAAGCACGATTCCTTCCAAAGTTTTATAACACAAAAAAAGCACTTTCAACTTAACTAAAACAGCAAACACACAATTGATACACTTAAGGGGCCGCTTCACTCAAATGAAAAGACCTGTTCGCTAATGCTAATCCTAATCATATGGAAGAAATTTATAAAGATATTTCGGTTGCATTTTAATATTTTTAAATGATTCTTTTTGCATTGGACAGCTGAGATGAATCTGAATGCAGGCCATTTTTTACTTTTTCGATTTAGGTTACAGACATTTTTTATGAGGGTGATTTCACTTTTCAAACCGGTTCTGGAAATGAAAGCGTTGTCATAAAAAATATCTGCAAACAAAATCAAAAAAGTAAAAAACGGCCTACATTCAGATCTATTTCAGCTGTCCAATGCAAAAAGAATAATTTAACAAGATTAAAATGCAACCGAGATATCTTTATAAATTTCTTCTATAGGATTAGCATTAGCGAACGGGTCTTTTCATTTGAGTGAAGCGGCCCCTTAATGAGAATATGAATAACAATGGCACAGATAGTATGACTACAAGAGGTAATCCTTATTTCTAAATAAAGTAAACTTACAAACTTTTGTTTTTAGTAATAAATAAAAACAGATTTTGTTATCTTACATTTCATGGTGTATAAATATTACTTACTGTTTGTTTTGTCTATAACAAGTCATATATTTCATTAATATCAGAAAGACCCATTCATTAATATGCCAGATAAGTATCCATGGTTAAATTTTCACATAAAGTTTCAAATGTGAATCTTCACCTAAAGGACTGTGACAAAGAATAGAAATACAGTAGACTTCCTCAAATCTGTTAATACGTAAAATCTATATGTCATTGCAGATGTAACAAACAATGAAACTTACAGTTCAAATGTAAGGTCAAAATTATAGAAATTATGGATTTTCAAATTTTTAAATTCCTTCTCATTAAAAGAACACAAAGCAAGGAATTTTTTAGTGTAAAGTTTATTTGTAAAATATTCTTAGTTATCAAAAGGACCAGACATGCTATTCAGTACTTATAAATTATTCAGACCAGAAGATAATTTGCCAGAAATTGTTGCAAACCAGTAATTTAACAACATTAAATATAGATAAAACAGTTAAATATTGTAAATAATGGAAAATAAATTAATAATTAAAGCATCACAAATTAGCATAATAAAGAGATAAAAACTATAAAACTACCATCCTTAAATTAGGCTAATTAAATAAATTATATCATGCATTATTATCATTACATTATAGCTCTTATTAGCTATATTAGGCTATTAAGTTGTCAAAAATTAAAATTTAATTTAATCAGTATAACTAGGATAATATGTAAGAATCCATTATTTTTATAAGTGTTAATTTTGAGATTTTCTGAAAATAAACTGTTTATGAAGGTAAAATTTTCCTTCTAAATCTTCTAAAATTTCTCTTTAAATTAAAAATATTCGTTTTAGAATGTAAGAAAAATATGTTCACAATCATGAAATTAGAAATTTTATTAAAAAAATATCTTTATCTACTCATCCCTTCCTAACAACCTAACATTATATATGTAAACAAATGCTTTTTTGTTCCATTTAACTCCTTCAGGATGAGCTTCTTTTACAGACTTTTTAATATTTTATCATTTGTTTTTTAAAACAGGAATTTTTGCATAATTGAATCGAGGAAATGCTTTGATTAATTTGGTGATTTTTTTTTTTTTTTGACAGGCTAAAGAAAAAAGTTTATATTTATTCATTCATTATATTTAGTGTTATAATAAATATTTTACTTGGGGACAGGATTTGTTGATTTTAATCATAATTCAAATGTTCCTATTAATAAATGATTTAAGTTAACTTAGGAAAAAAAAAAAAACCTATTTTAAATCTTTATCAAGATATCTTGTAATATGTTTGTTCAAAAATACATTGTAACTGTTAAAAGTGGGAAATGCTTTTTTAAGTTATTAAAATCTAGCATAACCAAGAGTGGAGAATTTTCGGAAAATCTTACCACCCAGCAAAATGCAACATATAGTTGAAAAATGTTATGAAAAAAGTTATGTCACTGTAAAAATAGCAAATTTTTATTACTACGATGCATTTTCGTTTTTTTAATACATAAAATTAAGAAATATATATAAGAAAGAAAAGTTTAATATAGAATAAAACTTTGTATCGTATAATTTAGAAAGTTGAGAAAGATAAGCTAACTAGAAGAGAAAAAAAAAAAAAAAAACTTTTTGGCATATCTCTGTAGTTTGGAATTTTCGAAGATTACCTAAAAATGTACTTGATCTATCAGAGAATTCACTCGCCAGTGGCGAATAAAATTATGTATTTCCCTACTCCTGAACATAACATTTTAAAATGAAATCATAAGTAGAGAATGTGTAAGTTAAGGTAATAAATATATAGGATACTTGTAAAATTGTAGCTATTATTAGTAAAGAGAATGCTCATATAATACTAGACATTTATTTATTTAATATTTTCAAAAGTAAATTCACATTTTTAAATTAGATTTCTGTTTATTTTGTTTTACTATATAACAATATTTTTATATGCTTAAAACATTTCAGATTAACCAAGTGAATGATTTTTTTTTTCAGATAAATTTAAATAAGTTTTTCTAATTATTAACTTTAATGATTTAATGAAGGATATTTTGATTTAAAATTGTACTTTTAAACTTAAATTTTGAATTTTAAAAAATCACAAAAATCTTGCTTAAAGAGTAGAAAGAAATATTATTATTTAATTATGAATTTATCAAGATGAGTAATATATTTAAAGAATCAAAATATTTACATGGTGAGTAGAATGTGTTACATTCTGAGTAGTAAGTATTTCATTAAGAGAAACTAAAAATGAACTTTTTACCTTTTTTTTTTTCCCCAAAGGTATCTCTTTGAATGTATTTAAATTTGTAAATAAAATCCCCCCTCCCTGAAAAAAGCTTTTGAAAGCTTATATATTTATAAAAATGGCTCATATAGTTTAGGCCTCCCCCCCCCTAACTTCTTGTATAAACAAAAATGCTACTTCTAGGCATTGTTTACATCTCTATATAATAAAGCACAATATACCTGCATAGCATGCCTAACTGTTTTTTCCTCCCCCCCCCCTCCCTTTTTTTTGCATAAGTAGTGGGTTCAGTTATGCAATAGAAGATTTAAGTTAAATCGTTAAATGTAAAAGGTGCTTCAATAGCACCAATTTTTTCAATATCTTCTTATTCGACTTCAATATCATAAGTTTTTTTTTTTTTTTTTTTTAACTATTTTTACACTTAACCAATTTATACTCCAATCAAGAAAATTTTCTTTCAAAGCTTGACTGAAATATATAATGTAACTTTATGTTATTAACTGTAAATCTGTGTTTTTCAAAGGAAAACAGTTTTTTTTGTAAACATTGCATATTTTTAATCTTTATCTTTGCTAAATTTACATAATTAATGTGTTTTATTTAGAACTTCAGTTATGTTCATCAACGCATGAAATTTGCATTCTACGTGCATACTAATAGAACCCAGACTAGACTCACTGTCTTATGATGACTGATGAGATAAGTCCGCTAAAAATTAATTATTCTGCCCTGTAGATTTATAGCTTGTACAAAAAGTTAGATTGATTAAAAATGTTTGTCATTTTAGAAATTTATTAATTTATCATTTTTCTAAAACTTTGCTTGTAGCTTTTGTGTAACTTGGATTTTGCATTTATCAACAATGTGTAAAATAAATCAAAACATTATGGAATAGTTAAAAAAAATTGTTTAAACTAAACAACCCTGGTTTGCAATGAGTTTAAATAAATGGAGGTTGCGTTCTAGTGAATTCTACAAGGTACAAAATAAATTTGTTACAGTTACTTGAAAAAACACAATATTTTGTTTGCTATTTTGTTAATAAATATCAAAGCTAAAATAATAAAATCTGACTATGATAGTGAATTTTTATTTTAAAAAATCAATATAATTATTAGTAAAATAATTGGGTGAAGGTGGAAGGGATTGTGCATACAAAAAGAATACTTTTCTAGCTATTTTTATTGATTTAGTTTATGTGTGTATAGAGGGGGGGGGGGTTGTATTTTCACATCTTGGATCCACCTTTGAGTATAATGGTAGTATTTCATGCAGGATAATTTATTATCACAGTTTTTTACCTTTGCCTTTTATGAAATTTTCTTAAGTGAAAAAAAAAAAAATCAAATATTATGAAATTTGTATAAGACGTTTTAAAGATTTTAATAATTGAAAGAAATGTTTTTTATAAATATAAAAGCAAACAAATCTTAAATTTCATAAAATTAAAAAAATGGAAGAAATTTTAGATAAAAACTTAATTCGAAACATACTTTTCCATTCTAGATTTGTAATTGAAAAAAAAAAATCATAGGCTATATTATTATTCTAGTGCAGTGGAACACCCTTTATTCATTTCTAATTTATATGAATTTACTTTTAATAATTTCATTTTGATTTCCCACAAGAGAGAAAGTCTATTGTTGTTGAGAGATTTTAAAATTCAATTAATTGTTCTTGAATGAGTTTGGAAAAAAAAAAAAAAAAAAAAAAAAAAAAACCCTTAAAATTAATTTTTTACAATTTGTTTAAATTAAACATAACAAAAAATAGAATTGAAGCACTTGTTGAAGATAATTTTTAGTTATGTTTTGTTTTTTATATTCATGTGTTATAAATTATCTTAAACAGAAGAGAAAAGAACAATAAACTGTTTCAATTTTTCAGTAAACATGTATGATAGAAGCTCATTTTTTGGATCTTAATATGATATTTTTGATAAATTTTGAAGAATTTTATTTTATTTATTTATTTTTATTGATATATTTAAAAATTGTCTTGTACATGAAATCGTGATTAAAAGAAAAAAATATCCTAGATTAGGTTATTTATATTTGAACCCCCCCCTCTCCCCAAAATAATAATAATAATAATAACAATAATATGCACTGGATGCATTGAATGGTATTTTTTGGACATTTTGATAACAGACAGTACATCTGTTCCAAAACCTTGTCCATTGCTTGATTTTTTTTTTTTTTTTTTTTTTTTTTTAGACATGATCTATTCTTTCAATACATTCTGAATGATTTGAATGTGAAAATATTTCATTTATCCACCATATAATTTTATTTATATATTTTTCTTCAGGCTATAAATAAAAACTAGATAGTTTTTTTTTCCCTTATTGTGAGTATCATTAAGTAAAAATTTAATGATAACATTTTAATTATTATTTTGATAAATTAAATCTTTAAAGTATATTTTTTATCATTCAAAACAATTTAAAAAGTTTGATTAAATATATCCCTGAAATAATTTATATATGAAAAACAATTTAATTAGAAATTCATTACTTTTTCAGATTAATAAAATCATATGCCAAACTATTGAAAAAAATACTATATTATAGTACAGTGAAAAACCATGATCACCTCTTGATGACAAAAATAATAAACTATAAAAAAAAATTGTTTTGAGAGCTTTAATATGTTTTATTTTGTTACATTTTGGTATTATTTTATGTTAATATGTTTAAAAATAATCTTACATGTAAGGTTCTGATTAAAGTAAAACAAAATCTAAATTAATTATCCTATTTATATTCTTCAAGGGAAAAAAAAAATGCACACTATATTGGATATGTTGTATTGTATGGTTATATGTTAGGTATTTCAAAATATATTTTATGGCTTCTCAAATACATCTGTCCTCCCCACTTTACCCCTTGTTGTCATAAAAAATGTAGAATTACAATTTATACAATTATAAATAAATATGAGATTTATACTTTTTAAATATCAAGGTTATGTGTGATTATTATTTGTTCTAATTATTACAAAACAGAAGTAATTTTATTTAAAAAATATTTTCCTTTTTACAGTATTTATTATTATTAATCATCATTTAAAAATTATAAATATTTGTATTCAATTCTATCTTTTTTTTAACATAACAAATTATTAAACTAATCTCGTATCTTAACTTCGGTTTAAAATTCAAGCCATTATTTATAGCTTTTAAGATTTCAAATCAATAATAATTATCATTCAGTTATAAGCAATACAAATTTATATATCTTCCCCCCTGTCTGTCTGTTTGTAGTTTAGAAAACAAACTTTCATTAGTAAATAAATTATAATAAAAAACAACACAAGTTGTTAAATGTTATTTAAACTTACATATCAAAAAATTAAAAATATATGGCAAAATTTGCTTTCAAAATTTAAAAAAACTACGTGTTTGGATTAAATTTAAGAAATAAAATCGATCCAATTTTAGCCTTCTTAAAAAAAAAAAATTAATATTTACAACATTTATAATTTTCGCTATTTAAATAAGATTATTTTTCCAATATTTGTTGATATTTGATCAAAAATCGCTGCATTACGTGATATGCGGACATATTTTGTTTACGTTTTCCGGAGTTGTTACCGGCTTGAGACAGCTTGCTACGCGTCTCACGCTGTAACAAATCTTTATGACAACAATCACAACTTTGTGACGGCAGAAGCCGGTTGGCGTTTCATTTGTATCCCGTTTTGTAGGATTTGTGACTGTGTCGCAAGTTGTTACGGGAAACGTTTCATTTGTATCCACTCCTAGTCATTTACCTGATAGTTGCTATTCCACTAGGCAAACATTTAGTTTACCTGTGTGCCGAATATTTTAAATGATTATAAATGTTAGCAAAAATGAAAGTTGCGACACTTATTTTGTGTCATCATACGATACGATCTAATCACAAATTCTAACGTTTCCAGTGCGAGAATAATTAAAGAAACACATATTATTATTAATCTATTTTAGTAAAGAAGATAAGTTTAATAAATAGATTTAAAAATAATAGCTACTGTTACATTACGAGTCCACTAGTACCGACGCCGATACAAAGAATGAATCACGAAAATAAGATTTCATTCATCAATATTGATTCAATCAATACATTTCCTCGAATAGAAACCAATAAAATAAACTATTTATTTATAAAAAAAAAAGAAATACACAGCATTTGTGAAAATTTGTGACTCTAACACTTAAATATGTTCCCAAGTAATAAATGTACCGCAAATTAATATTGGAATGACTTGCGAAAATTAAACTTTGTTTCTTTGGCGAAGTTTGTTTCATTTGATGGTTGTCTGCTAATCTGTATTACAACCAGGGATTAAAAAAAAGTATTAACCATATCGCCATTGCAGCAGATAATAAATAATATTATAATGTTTAAATCATATACAACGAATCATCATGTATTCACGATTCATTCATTCTTTCATCGTAACATTGAAGCCATAAAAAAACATGAAATCTCGAAATAATACTTGAAAAAAATCATTGTAAATATCTTAAATATTTATAATTACACTTACCTTAATATATTTAAAGGAGGCTTGAGTTGGTATTGTGATATGCCATCCAGAGTGCGAGACGTGGACCCCCCCTCCTTATGGCACTCCATGTTTTTTAGAGTGGTTTCTAACCACTTTGGCACACATTTTTAGTTTTGGTTGCATCCACAAAAAAACTTTTACTCTTCGTTGGTGGAAAATCCATCAGAAGATTCAAGATCATCATCCTCATCAAAAATGAGATCCATCAACTGTTCATTTAAATCTTCAGACGATGGTCCAATAGCTTCTGACAACTTTGCATTATATTCACCGTTCTCATAACCATCCAAGGCATTTGATATGCCGCAGCGTTTGAAAGATCTTATGATAATTTCTTCAGAAACTTTTTCCCAAGCGAAAGACACTCAATTTAAGACATCTTGTCTGGATGGCTTTTTGAAGCTGCCTTTTGGAGTCTTCAGACCCAACCTCATGTACTCCATCCATTTTTCAATCAGATATCCTTTAAATGGTTTATTCCATGACACGTCTGCAGGTTGAACAATTGATGTTAATCCACCCAGAACAATAATCAATACCGTGTTGACATTAGCGAGAACTGTATGCACCTCTGGTTTTCCGTAAATTAGAGCATAATCAAGAATTATGAGGCAGGAAGCATCATCCTCGTCCGGCTTCCAAACTCTGCTGATCTATGAATTTAATTCTTGGGAATTCATCCATTCATTTTTTGTGGACATCACTTTTACATTAAGTGGAATTTTCAACGCATCATACACTTTAGAAGGAATTCTTCCACTTGGCTCCTTGAATACTATAAATGCAGGCATTTCGTAGCTGGAAGCACGAGTACACAAAGCTACAGTAAATCTGCGCTTTGTACATCCAGTGTTCACTATTCTGATGGAGGATTCCCCCTTTGACGCTATTTGTCCTTGTACGAGGGCGGTCAAAACAAACCATCATCTCATCCATATTGTCAATATTATATGGAGTCAAATCATTTTTAAAGCAGCATATTTTAACTGAATGGAGAAAGGAGAAATGATGTTATTTTTTCCTTCAGTTCATCGGGAGTTTTCTGACTCTGATTGGTCGCAACTCTAGTGGTGGCATTCATCCTTTTCTTCCTTTGAGATATGAACATGTCAGATGCTTTGAAATCGCTTAACTCAATGTCTTTGGCTTTGCAAATCACTTCTTGTTTTAAACACCATATTACTAACTGCGTGACCAGCAGCATGCTTGTTTTCCAAAAACTCAAACAATGAGTCAACCAGGTCTTCCAACAGACATGGCCAGCTTAAACCGAGCTTTCTATTTTTCTTTAACGCTTGGCTAAAATTATTATGTATAAGTTAGTTTTCTTTAGAGAGCCAATCTTGAATTCTTTAGTGATCAATGCTAAAATGCCTTGTGTAGCATGCAAATTAGCACCGTTTCCTTTGTGCCAAGCTAGCACAGCTAATTTTTTTTCCATAGTGCAGCTGTTAGGCATCTTCAAATAAACAGTATAAAAACTACTGAGAAAAAACTTCAAATAATCTCTAGATAATGTAAGCATGTGCGAAAACGAGAGAAAGGAACATGCACAGAATGATTGAATGGTCTCTCGGAGTATGTGTTGCCAGATTTTTAAAGCAAAAAATACTGACATCAGGAAATAGTACAAATTTGACTTTCATTCTGTCAGCTAATCAATCAATCGATATTTTTTTTTCAACAAGTTTTCCTAACATTACGTTTTGTTTAAAAAATCTTTTTTTAATCAACACACTTAACTCATTTTATGAGAAACTTTCATTTTGGATATTTTTATTAGCTTCATATCCTCCATGGAGGTAATTATACATTGGAGAAAATACAGCGGGAAAAACCTTTTTCAGAAAGGCATCAATTGCATTTCATTTTGGTTATTTTTTGTGTTTGCACACGTGAAAGCGAGCGTGAATGTGAAGTGACAGCACTGTTTGGAATGAAAAATACCCAGTTCTCAATCTAGGTCAACTGGCAACCCTTCTAGTTGGCAAAAAATATTTAGAATCGACTAAAAATTTAAATATTTCTTGTTGACTTTGACGTGCGGGTTGGAAAATTTTTTGAGAGAGGGCACATTGTCAGGATTTTTTGAAAATTTCTAATTGATTACAAAGTAGGGGGTGGGGGCGTTTGATCGGGAACGGCGGATCACGGTATTTTACGGCATGACATTTTTTAAATGAATTCAGAGAATGAATACAGAAATTAAAATTTTAACTTATTTCTTTATTCATACAGTGTTAAAACTATCATATGAAATGACACTTTAAAATTATCAATATTTAGTACTGAACTGATAACTAAGTATAACTTAGCAAAGTTCAGGAGTCTCAAAATATTTAACATTATGGTGATCATACTGGGAGGCAGTAATACAAACAATCATCTCATCGAGTTCATGCCAGATAGTCGAGAATTAGTTAAAACTTGATTTGTATGTTAAAATGCAGATGATTTTTCAAGTCCTATCTTGGTTGGAAAAAAAACTTGAATTTAAGGATTCACTCATAAGTTTACCATTTTGTTTTACTGCTCATAGTTCTCTATGTTTATCATATATTTGAGTATAACATTTTTTCTACAGGAAATTTTACTTAATGAAATAAGCAATAAGTAAATGAGATAAGTAAAACATATATACATGACACATTATAACACATAAATTTCATATATTTGTTCCAATTGAAAAAAAAAAAAAAAACTTCAGAAGGCTACATCATTTCAAGTAATTTTTGTCACATATTAAATACTTCTGCGGCTGAATTCAATATGGCAATAATATGAGATTAAATAAAAATAAAATGTTCTAAGTAATAAACATTCTTGGTACAGTGTATTTTTCTAGTGTAAGAATAGACAAGAGCCATTTTCTAAATAGAAAACAATAAAACACTTTTCAACTTATTTATTTATTTTTAATTGTGCAGCAACTGCATTTATAAGCAACAGATCTAACATTATGATGATATTGTAATTTCAAATTCGTGGTTTCTTAACTTGTTTTATTATTTTATGTGAATTTTGATAAAATCTACTTAAGAACTTCAGTATGCTAACAATTATATAAAAAATCATTGCATTCTCTAAAAAAAAAAAAAAAAAAAAAAAAAAAAAAAGAATTTAGTCTTTGAGCAACACTATGTTTTAAATTAAAAAAAAAAAAAAAATCAAACCAATTTGATATTTTGAAATTTAAATTCGGATAATTTTCGCTGAACTAATCAAAAATAAACAAATTAATAAGATTATCTGCTATAAATAAAGGATTTTAATGATGCTTTAAATGACTATCTGCAAAATGAAAGTTACAACATGTGAAATTTTATGTATTATCAAACTACATTTTACATTATCATACTACAAATTGTATAATTTTGGTTGAAGATTAACCAAACAAACGATTTTACATTAACTTACTTAAGTACAGAGAGTAAGATTAATAAACTTACGCTTAAAATTACCTGATATTACAATCAAGGCGAGCCACAAGATGCCAGTACAAGAATGAATCTCAGATTTTTTTAGTTCTTGTCATCTTGAAAATTATTCATTCATTCAATCGGAAAGACCGGTTTCCAGAAAGATTGAATTATTCCATTGATATCATCCAGTGTAGCTGACTAATTATTTATTGATACAACTGTTGAAATGGTAATATGATAATATATTGTTTTTTTTTTTTTTTTTATCCCTGGTTGAAAAACTGACTTTAACCGAAACAAGATTTACCAAAGAATCTAAGTTTAATTTTCACGAGTTATTGAAAAATAGTGAAATAGTGTCAAATTTTATAACCGTAAAAATATTTAAGTGTTATAGTCGTAAATTGTGACCATTAATTTCTACTCTTTTTTTTATAAATAAATGTTTTATTTTCTTAAGTGAAATTATTTATAAATTGAATCGTGAATGAATTCGTCCATCGTGATTCATTCACTGTGTTGGCGTCTGTGCTTTTGTAATCATTTTTCTATCTAACAATTGCTAATTTTTAAAATAAGTTTACTGATTCATATTCTTTACTAAAATAAATTGATGGTAAGGCATGTTTTTTTTAGTTACTCTTCTAATAAAAATCTATAACTTTTGATTTGATCGTGAGATGGCACAAAATTTCCATTTTTGCTGGCATATTCAATAAAATTATTCTGTTCGCAAGTAAACCAAGTAGAAACAATCAAGCCAAATATTTTATAATTTAAAGGTGTTACAATTTAAAATTTACATAATATTTAAAACAAATACTTTCATTGCGATTTTTTAATGCATATTTTACACTACGAAAACTAGTAACGTATGTTCTGAGTTATTATTTAAGAACACTTTTTAAAAAAAATTTTAATTTTCTGCATGTGAACATATTTTTCTTACATTCTAAAATAAATATTTTAATATCAAATTGAAATTTTGAAGAATTGGATTTGGAAGGTAACGTTTACAGTCAACCTTTTTCTTTTTTTTGTCCTTGTTGGGTTATGTTGGTCAATCACTTAAAAAAGGTGCTTATTCTTTGCAGTTAACATTCAATGCTATATAATTTTGAGATTTTGCTATTGAAAATTTTTGTACCCAACTGTAGCATATTTAAATAGTTTGAGGTAATTTTATTTTTTTATTTTTCACAACACTGGATGTGTTTGTAAAAAATTGTTTTGTGTGTGCATTTTAGCCCTCCAAACTTTTTATAGTGAAACAATCTGGAATAGAGCTATAAATAAAATAAGTGTAAAAATGTGACCTTTATTGATGCTATACATATCAAAAACTTCTTTTATCTGAAGATTGGGCTACCAATGTTTGATCTAATGTGTTGTTGAAACGCTTGAAATGTTATATAAAGAGAAAATTATACTGTCTCATTCCATTGTACTCTTTCCTATATTACTCCAATATTATACAATTTATAAACACACAATAAATGCTGAAAATATGTGTATTCCAATGGATTCAGATTTATCCTTTATCATACAGATTGGAAGATTCTTTGGGTTTTTACATTTATTTCCTAATCCCTATCATTTCATCATTACACAATTTGCATATTGCAATTACACCATTTCCAGAAATGTTTTTTTTTCCTGTCAAAAGAAAAAAAAAAAAAAAAAGACCACACTGGATCTTTATTTCTGCCTGAAATTTTTCTTACGCATTAACAAATCTTTTGGTAACTGTACCAAGTATGTACAGTTGCATGTATGATTGTCAGTTGCATTATATAGTCGATGTTCTATAATCCACACAAGCTGGGTCCAAAGGTGCATATTATGGAATATTGTGGATTATACTTCATTTTATTATTCCTAGACAACATTTTATTCTATAGTCAGTTTAATATGAGAAGATAAATAATTAATCTAGTATTTAATTTAATGTGCTATCTCAAAAAAAAAAATAATAATAATAATTTTATTTTATATAGAAAAAACTCATATAAATGTGCATTTAAAAGAAAATAATTACATATATTCCGTACTACAGTCTATTTTTTACAGTTAATAAAATAAAAGAGTTATATTTATAAAAAGTATATGTTTTATTTTTCAATTATTTTACTATTACAGTCAAGGATCTATAATCCGCGGACCCATAATCCGCGTTACTTTACGAATGTAAACAATGAATGAAACAGTTAAGAAAATTTACATATCCGTTATCCAAAAAATTTTTTTTTTTTAAATCATAATAAAACATGTATTTTTTTAAAAAATTACTCTTTTATTTTATTAACAGTAAAAAACTAAACTGTATTATGGAACGCACCTAAGCTTACTGAAAGTTCGAAATGCCGACTTTTCATTCGTAGCTATTTCAGTTTGTGTAAGTTCAGAAGAGTAAATAACCAATGAAAACGCTCTATTTTGTGTGTGTCGTCCGTCCAAGCAGTAACACAGCACCAACTGAGAACTAAATATTATGGGTTGGGAATGTCGAATCAAAGTAATCAATCATAGTGATTAGATTGCCGAGGTTTTGCGAAAGTCACGAAAGACAAACGGGAACCTTCAAGTACAGGCGAACTCTGATTGATTTTTCAAGATCCAATCTTTCTGGAAACTAACACAGTTCATGAGTTAAAGTTTATTTATTACGACTCATGTGTCCTCTAGTATTCATTTTACTTTTTACTCTAATGCATATGCAAGGTGCAAAATGAATAACGGAGAGCGTAGTAATGATGCTTCAAGTTCTTCAGCAGCTAAAAGATCCCATGTATCACTCATCTACCTTTTTAATATAACTCTTTTAATATAACTCTTTTATTTATTAACAGTAACAACAAATTGTATTACGGAACATATGTAATTATTTTTATTTAAGTGCACATGTATATAATTTTATAACAGTAAAATAACTTTAAAATGCATTTTTTCAGATTACTTATTAAATTAATTACTAGATTTCATATTTATCTTTCAATATTATACTGATTATAAAATTAAAATGCTGTCTAAGAATAATAAAATGATGCATAATCCTATTTACTCTATAATCCGCACAACCTTTGGCCCCCAGCTTGTGCGGGTTATAGATCTTTGACTGTAGTTATAAAACATCATTTTTTTAAATCCAAATTTGTAAATTTTCTTAATTGTTTATTTCATTGTTTACATTAGCAAAAGTAATGTGAATTATAGAAAATTGCCGAATATAGGTGTGCGGATTGTCAATCTTTGACTGTAGCTTCAATTTCTGATTTACACTATACTAATCTAATGATTGACAAAATTATTACCCAGTGAAAAATAATCACATAACTACAAGCCATATACAATCAATTGTCAGTATTATATTGCCACAGCTGTTGACATTTTCACTAATCCATCATGCTTATGGGAAAATAGGAATTTCTGCTTAGCTTAGAAATAACAGTATTCCAAAACAGGGGTCTGTTTAGGAAAAATTTATGTCCATTAAAAGACATTTCACAATTTTTTTTTAAACTAAGATTTCACATAAATGTTCATGTTAAAACAGGACCTTCTACAGGTTTCTTTGTTCTAAATATAGACCTTTCCTTAAACTTTTCTGTTGGCAAATTTAAACTTTCACATGCTAATCATTTTAAGATAAAATTTAACCTGTCACAAATCAACCACCAAAGTACCTATTACATACCCCCTTTATGTATATACGTACAGTTGGCAAAAAAAGTATTTGTACACTCTAAAATTTTTAATTTTTAACTAAATAAAAACAGATATTTTGTCAAAAATAGTTTTAATACAGTCTGTTTACCGTGTGTTTTAAATTACACAACAGAAAATTTCGATAAAGATGTAAAATAATTTTCTAATTGGAAAAGTTAAAAAATTTCTTGCAAAAAAAGTATTTGTATATTTCTCCATCTTGATATGTACTGTGTTTTATAGTGTTTATGGTTCAAAGGACTACTTTTACAGAAGCTGTTAATAATTTTTTAGTTCAAATTATATTTGTCTGACATTTAATCTAATTTGCTCTTGAAATAATTGAGCATAGAACCTAATACTAGAGAGGCACTTCTAGATATATGAAATCCTATGATTGAGCATAATAAAAATTTAAATTCGCAACAAGAATTTGTAAAAGCTATTAAATTACCATTTACAACTATTGGATGTATAGTGAGAAACTATGAATAAATTAAAAGCATCGAAATTCAATGAAAACCAGGACTTCTTAGCAAACTAACAATGAGGGAAAAAAGGAGTGTTGTTAAAGCTATCGTTCAGTTAAAAAAAAAGATGCTCATGCTCAATAGATGGCGCGGACTTTCACACTTCTCGACGGGGGGTGGAGCGATAATTTTCATGTTTTGGTAATCCTACTTTTTTGTTAACTACAAATTTTTTATATATGACCCCTTATATTTCCCTTGTAGTGCAGGAGAAAAGGGGTGGGCTCGGCTGATCTTTATCTGGTGCGAAGAAGGGATCTTCATGTTCAAACTGATTATAGCGAGTTTATTTTTTCTTAGGATCTGCATGGCAGATTCGAATGCAATAGTCATATTGTCACTATATAGTTCTGAAAGCAGTCTTTTGAAATTTACCTTTGTTTACCTACAAAGACATAATTTTAAAACACATTTTTTAATCGTTATAGATCCTAATTATGATATTTTTTATAGTTACTTTAATTTTTTGTTTCTAAACTATATTAATTTCTTTAATGTATTGGATTGTTTGAGGACATATAGATTTAAATATGATGTAAAATTACTGTATATGATACAGCAATCGAAAAAAAAAAATAGTATATACCATTCAATTGTAATCTCTGTTATTTATGTAAGCAGGGCCGGCGCTAGACATTTTGCCGCCTGAGGCGAGCTTTATTTTGTCACCCCTATGATATTATTTTTTTTTTTTTTACCACTACTCAAACTTTTTTAAAAATAAGTAAATTAGTATAATAACTATAATTTATTTACATACATATAAAATGCATTATAAAATATATTTATATTTAACGAATTTAAAATAATTAAACTGCTTTATTTATTTTATTTTATTTTTGCATATTTTTAAAAATAACAACAGCTACTTAGAAATTAAATTAATAAATAATATTATACTAGTATATAAAAAAAGGCCAGAAAGTCTCATGTAAAGAATAACAGTAATACTTCAAAATCTCTTTTACCTTGTTTTTCATTTCGAAAAATCAAGCATGTTATGGATATTAGAAAAAAAAAATTGTTACAATAGGTAAAGAGTGTTTAAAAAATATATATATTACTGAGACAAAATATGTTAAACATTTAAAATAAATCACATTGCGTATAATATTTGTGTATGAATTTAAAACAGAAAAAGAAAAATAATTATTTAGTATAACAAGTTATTTATCTTTTGAAAATTGTATAACACAAAATCGCATATTGATAATATTAATAAGAAAACAGCTACTAAAAATAAGACAAAAGTTTAGAGAAGAGAGTAATTTCTCTTGATTTAGCTTCGACGAAATCACACATTATTATGTCAAAATTAATATTATAAAATGAAAAAATATAAATAAATAAATAAATTTAGCGCAAACTTCGCAATATATTATTGATATTAAATAGAAAAATGTTGATAGACAGAGAAAATTACCTAATTATTTCAAATGAAACACTAACAATTAAAACAATAAAAATATTATTTTCAAACACACAACTATCAACAATGAAATATTTAATTCAATAATAAATTCACTTTGATTTTTTTTTTCTTTGTGAAAATCGTTTGCTATATCACGCTAATCAATATAGAAAACAATTAGATTTTCATTTACTAAAATAATTTAATCACAGCTAATCTGATGGCCGCTGCGTTTCCAGGCACCTAAAAAAATTGCACAAAACGCAAAATCGCAAGAAAAATAGCAAAATATTTTTAAAAAATCGATCCATAAGTTCTTATTAAACGTTATAGAAAAGAGAACAAAATGTACTATATTGGATTGGAAGATTGAAACTGAATTTCTTTTACTAATGCGAAAAAATCGCAGCGAATCGCAAAGAAAATAAAAGGGGAGGGGGGGCACTAAAAAAAGTATATATAGAATTGTTAAAATTTCAAAAATTGCAGACAGTAAAATTTATTTAAGATTAAAAAAGAATTTCTTTTGTAAAGTCAAAAAACATCCACAGACAAAAAAAAAAAAAAAAATTTCAAAAATTTGAAATTTGCTCAACGAGTTTCGATTAAATTTAGCTGAAACGAGGACAAATTTTAGTACATTAGATTAAAAGATTATAACAGGATTCTTTTTTAATAACATTAAAAAATTGCTTCAAAACTAAAAAAAAAAAAAAAAAAAAAAAAAAAAAAAAAAAGAAAAGAAAAAGTAAAAGTTGCTAAAGATTAAAAAGTTGCAGAAAAACAAAATTTATTACAATGCTTTAACCTATTCTAAAAGGAATTTTTTCACAAATAAATTCACAGTTGAAGTTAATAACAAAATTCCTGTTACGAATGTCAAAAACTCATGTTGAAAATTGCATTAAAAGTTGCGAAAAAATCAAAAATTTCGGATAAATAAACGTAATGTATTACACTGAAAATCGATACAAAGTTTTATAAAATTTACAACAAAATTTCCTATAATTAGGCTAAAATAAAAAAAAAAAGCTTGTGTAACGAATGTCAAAAACTTGCAGCAGAACGCAAAAGAAAAAAATAAATAACAATCGCCAATAATGGTATTGAAAATGCCATTTAAAATAACTAAATATTCAAAAATCGCGGAGGATAAATTTTAATATATTTAGCTAATTTTTTTAACGTAGAATTCCTTTCAAGAAAGTCAAACAAGTAGGTGAATGTGATATCAGATCGCACTGGGGGTTTCGTTTAATATCTCTTTCAAAAAACGTTATCCTTATTCTTACTATGTGTTATAAAGTTTAAAGCGATTGATTCTTTAGGTTTCCCAAACTTATTAAAATTTAGAAAATAACTCCTAGTCGGACGACCCTCTCCTCCCCGTGAATTTTTCCAGCAAATGAAATAACATCCTCATGCGGAAGTACCACAGTATTTGAAAAATCAATAATTAAAAAAAAAAAATTGTACTGCACTTATCAAATCCTAATAATAATAATAAAAAAATATATGGGTCATTCCACAAGAATCTGGTAACTTCAGAGGTGAATTTGACATGCACTATTTTTACCTCAAATTTCAATTATTTTTATAATATCAATGAATAATAAGTTAATTTTGTTATATTTGCAGAGCAACACTCAAATATCTGAATATTTTTGAAAAAATGGATCTTTTTTAAAAATTAGATTCTAGGGGATTGATTCATACTTTTTATTAATAACTATTAATAATTATCCAAAGGATTAATAAAAACATTTTTAATACATATTTTTTATATTAATCATCTTTAACTAATACATGTTTTATCACTTATTTTGATAACACCAATTACATTTTTAAAGCTTTGAATAAAACTTTTTTAAACAAGTCATAACTTTAAAATCAAAGCAAACAGTAACAGTTTTATTAAATGTATAAGTGATTCTATTACGTTTGGTACTTGAAATAGGTATAGGTAATTTTTCCAATACCTGCTGAAACGAAATTTTATCTGTATCATTTTCATCTAATAGAAATAAGGTTTTTTTTATCATTATATTTTTTTAGTGATATCACAGCCAACTTCTCACTACTTTTTACTTACCCATCATACATAGTATAGGGTAAGTCTTGCAATCGTTTTGAAAATCGAAAAAAAAAAAAAAAAATTCGACGGATTTACACGTTTCAGATACTGGAGAATCCGAAAAACATATTTTTAGAAAAAAAAAATTTGCCGTCCGTCCGTCTGTGTGTCTGTCTGTCTGTAACCGCTCTATCTCCCGAAAAAATTGAGATAGAGACTTGAAATTTTGTATGTACTTAGTATGTAAGAATGGGACGAAGCCTATTTAATATCAGTAACCTCGATTATCCGAAATTATTTTTTTCGGACTCTCGAAAAATTCATTCTGATGAAACGTACATAAAAATTTTCGAAATTTTTTATTTTAAGGAGTGGATATAAAAGGCAATAAAATAACACAAATTTTGCATAAAGAACGAAGTCGATCGGATTACTAGTTGCTGAGATACGTGTAATCCTGTTTTTCACATTCTTTGATTTTTCATGACCCTGTATTTCATTCAAATTTGAATTCAAAGATATATTTTAATTGGAAATGAGCCACTTCATCCGACGCAGTAATTTGCTAGTTAATATGATTATTATTTTTGGAGTTATAAGGGTGTTTCTATTATGCAATCCGGTATTACTTGAGTATTTTGCCGTTTTATATAATTTGTCGAAATCGGCTCAGCAGCACTTCATTAATAAATCATTACTATGCATATTAAAACTATTTAAATATGCGTTAAAATTTTATTTTGAAACTGCAATGCATTTTATAAATAAGTTACACATGTTTTATTTTCATATTTTATATTATGCATATGTATGATGGGTAAGTATTACGGTGGCCTCCAACGACTAGTTTACTTACCCATCATACGTAGTATAGGGTAAGTTTTGCAATCGTTTTGAAAATCTAAAAATTTTTTGACGGATTTACACGTTTTCGACACTGGAGATTTCGAAAAACATATTTTTAGAAAAAAAATTTGCCGTCCGTCTGTCTATCTGCCTGTAAACGCTCTATCTCCCGAACGAATTGAGATAGAGACTTGAAATTTTGTATGTACTTAATATGTAAATATGGGACGAAGCCTATTTAATATCAGTAACCTCGATTATCCGGAACTGTTTTTTTCGGACTCTCGAAAAATTCGTTCTGATGAAAGGTATATAAAAATTTTCGAAATTTTTTATTTTAAGGAATGACCGTAAAAGGCAATAAAATAACACAAATTTTACATAAAAAACGAAGTTAATCGAATTATTAGTTGCCGAGATATTTGTAATCCTGTTTTCCGCATTCTTTGATTTTTCATGACCCTGTATTTCATTCAACTTTCAATGAAAAGATATATTTTAATTGGTAATGAGATGCTTAATCCGACGCAATAAACTGTTAGTTGATAAAATTATTATTTTTGGAGTTATAAGGATGTTTCTTTTTCGTAATTCAGTACTAGAGTAGTTAGGCGTGTTGTATAATTTATCAAAAGAGATTCAACAGCAACTCATTAATACAGCATTACTATGAACAATAAAAATATAAATACACGTTTAAATTTTGTTTTGGAGTTGCAATCCATTTTATAAATAGTTTTCAAATGTATTATTTTCATATATTATATATGCATATATATGATGGGCAAGTATTATGGTGGTCCCCAACGACTAGTTTTAACATGCGAACAAATTGCGACAGTTGTACAGTTTTCGGTACTGAAAATTGTAAACTTCTACACTGTAAAAAAAATCTGTAACCTTAGTAATCTAAATTAACCGAAATCTCTTATGCTTACTAAAATTTTATGTGTACACTGTACAAGAAAATGATGCCAATCTACAAAACTTGTAAGCAAAACTAAAACCATCTGTAACTTTACAAAAGAATTTACTAAAATTTTGGTAACTTTACTAAAATTTTATCTATAATGCTTGTTATCGTCACTTAAAAAGTTCTTGGAATACGATTTCCCAAAAAAATTCTTAGTAACCTTAAAATTTGTTTGATTCAAAGTGCAAATCTGTATCTGTTACATGAATTTTTATTGTTGCCGTTACATAAAAAGTTCTTGGAATACAATTCTACTAGAAAAATTTTTGTAACTTTCCCAATTTTTTTTTTACAGTGTAAGCATCGCACATTTTCCTTTTTTACACTGTCGTATAGGAAGAAAATCTACTTTTAAATTTCTTTGAAATCTGTATCTCAATTTGTTTTTTAGTTTTTAATACTTTTTTGTCATTGTGGCAATAGAAGTACGTCAGATAAGTCACAGATATATCTATTTTTCTCCAAAAACAACAGCCATTTTCTAAAAGATAGAAAAGGGAAAAAATTAGTTAAATATCTATATAAAAAATCTATTTAAAATATTCACATTTTTGATCTCAATCGTTCATGGACCCCTTACCAGCAACCCGTGTGTCGAATTTCGTAGCCCTGAACGCTGTGGTTTCCGAATTTTTAATGTTACGCGCACAGATTTGAATAGTATAGATCAGTAATTAATTAATGCATAAACGAATTTGTAAAAAAAAAAAAAAAAAAAAATGTAAAATTATTATAGAAATGATGTGATCTAGCATTCATTAATTCGTTTAATTGTCTTTTGAGTATACGTCAGTTCCCTGGGAGTTTTTCATCTGAAAAACTGCCAGGGGACTGATACCAGGGGACTGACGTATTCACTATAAAACACAAAAAATCTACTTATTGGAACCAAGTACCATATTATTCTGTTTTAATATTAAATATAGCAATAAAAAGATGTTAAATTAAGCACACATCAATAATAATTATTTATAAATTATTAAATTATTACTTACCAGAGGACTGGATAAATTGAGTGTTTGCAATCTGTTTGTCGACACAAGAATGGCAACAAACATTAAATAAAAATGGCTGATGGATAAATATCATTAGTCACTGCCATCTTTATATTATAAATAAATATGAAAAAGACAATTCAGTTATCAACAATGGATAATATCAGAAATTTTTGGAATTTAACATGCGCCAGGGGACTGATGCGCAAAGTAGGGGTACACATCGAAATATTTAAAAAAATAATAATAAATAAATAAAATAAAATAAAATTTTTGTTGTTTACCAAAAATTTAGCCTTGGGAAATTTTGTTGCCAAATAATATGCCACGACAATGGGTATTGAAATATTAAAAAAAAGAAAAAGAAAAAAAAAAAAACTTTTGTTGTTTACACAAAATTTAGCTTTGAGAAATTTTATTAGAAAACTTGGTTTTTCCAGCTTGACCTTGACATTATTATAAACAATTAAAAAAGAAATCTTCTACCCGATTTTTGGAGATGTAAAATGTTTATTTTCCCTGGACTGCATACAACAACCGTAAAATCTTTGAAAATGAAATCTCTATATACGGATTCAGGGATGATGCCAAAATGCATGTTTTGCATGGGTGCAACAAAGGAAGTTTTTGGTCCTGAAACATATAATTTACTACTACCAATATATAAAGTATTCTTTTAAACAAGGCTGTGGCAACAAGTTTCGAGATATTAAGAAAAAAAGAAAAAAAGAAAGAAAGAAAGGTACTTTTTGGGGGAGAGGGGAGAGGTTGGCCATCAATAATTTTCCTCAAGAATTTATTGGAAAAAAAATTTTCCATGTTAGTATCAATATAAATAAGTAAAAAAGTAAACTCTTCTGCCGTTTTTTTTTTTTTTTTTTAAAGATAGCCGCATTTTTATGGTATAAATTCCCCTTTGACAGAAAAGTCTGCCAAAGTTAGTGTTTTGAACTGAATTTCAAGACGCAACAGCGCCGGAGAGGAATAAACTGCCGCCCTGAGACAAAAATTTCGTGTAACTCAAGATATAATTTATATATTGGAAAATGAAAAAAAAAAAAAAAATAAGAAAAAGAAAAAGAAAAAAAAAGAAAAAGGAAAATGAAAAAAGAAAAAAAATCCGATTACACAGTAGCTTAATAATCATCCCTGCAAGTATCATGCTTTTAAGTTTAAAAATGAGCAAGGAATTTTCACGTTAGATTGTTTTTCTTTTGAGAATGAATTTTATATTTGTCTACAGAATTAAGAAAGGTTATTTACAAAGCCTAAAAACTAACAATAATAATAATAGTAGGCAGCAATATATTTTTGCTCATTTTATATACTTTGTATTATAAAATTAACTTATAGCAAGTATAATTTTCCCTCATTGAATTTAAATTTAGTTCAAAAAAGTCATTTACAGTTAAAAAGTAAAAATTTATCATTTTTTATGCTAGAAGTGTTGCAATTATCTTATGATTTAATATCTAATATTATTATTTTTTCATTTTTTTTTCCAAGAGAAATTTTATGACACAAATGTCAACGAGCATAACCATTTTGCTAAAATGTAGAACAATGAATTTCACATTTGTCTACAGAATTAATAAAGTTGTTTACAAAGCCTAAAAAATTAACAACAACAATAATAATAATAATAACATAATCAAAATCAAGAAAATGTATTTTTTCTTTTAAATTTGTACTTGCAAAGGCTTTAATTTTTTTTAAAGTTCAATGTTTAGAAATAAATTATTATATTTCTATGTAGAGGGTAAAATTTATATTAAAATAACCCGTATTTTATTTTTAAATACTTAATTTTCATAACTTAATTTTCAAATGTCTCTTGTCTTCTTTTTTTTTATATTGGGTGCACACCAATTTTATTTTTAATCCGCTTGCATCCTAAATAAACATTAATGTTTAGTTGAATACCGCATTTTCAGCACAAAATTAAACCAATGTCAAAAATCACTTTCCATGCATTTCCTTGCTGATTTCATAATTCAATTAATGCAATCAATTCAATTTTTGCAATGCAATCCATTGATTCAAAATACGAAAAGAATCATTCAAAGTTTAATTAACTTATTAATCCTTTTAAAAAGTTTAACTTTTCGTACAAAATTTGATCCATTGAACTGAAAAACGACTAAATAAATATACTGAAAACCTCGACTTTTTTTATCTCTCACAAGTTACTAGAATTACACTAAACTTTACTGTAGGAAAACCATTCTACACTTATCAGCTAGAGGGAGGGAGAAATAGGGTGGGAGTAGTCCCCCCCTTGATGGGAAGAGTAAGGGACCATCTCTACCTCTCTCTTGCAAAACGTCAATCATGGGGTTTGCCGGAATAAGCAACATTTTGCGTCATTTCTTGTACGGCTTGTCCAAATAAAAGAGCTTTTTTTAAAAACAAAAGGACTTTTTGAACAATATTTTATATAATAAGGTATAAAATATATCCCTTATTGAATTTATTAAAAAATTAATGATAATATATAAAAAAGTAAATACATAAAAACGATAAAACAATCCTTTTTTAATCCACACGGAAAACCTAATAGAACCCGTATCTCCACCTGTTGGTGTCTATTGGAAACATGGAAAAAAATTTTAATTTAAATTTAAAAAAAAAGCGGTGATATATTTTATCCAAAAAATTATACCACTTTTAAGAAACGAGTCTTATCTTTTACCAAAAAAAATTTTAAATCAATCACTGCAATAGCAAATGCGTTATAGTGATTTTTAGAATGTATCATAAGCAGTATATGAGAAGGTAATACTGATGGTTACCCTTAAAAAAGCTTTAAAAAATCCTATGCGTTCGGTTCAAAAATTTGCTGGAGATCTTGCGACATCTTCTTGCATCAGAGTAATACCTCAAACAATAAAAAATATTCTTCTCAATGCAGATTTAAAAGGAAGAACCTCAAGGAAAAATCCATTCATCAGCGAAACAAATAGGCGAAAACGCATAGTATTCGCTTTCGCATACAGAAGTAAATCATTGGATTTTTGGAAAACAGTAATTTTTTCTGATGAGGGAAAATTCGGAATTTTCTTACCATCAAGCATTCAAAGAAATTGGCGTAAAAATAAAACTGTTCTAGATCCAAAACGTATCTTCAAACTATCAAGCATGTTGGGGGTAATATTATACTTTTGGGGTGCATAACTTCTAATGGAGCAGGACATTTAAAATTTATTGACAATGGAAAGACAGGTTTAACATACATTGATGTGTCACGCCATAATTTATTAAACTGTGCCAAGAAATTATGCATAGAGGAAGCTTTTCACTTTATGCAGGATAACGACCAAAGCATACTGTTGTGATCACCAGCACATGCTTACGACAATACTCCAAGACGACTGGTAACTCTTCTAAAATCTCTAGACTTGAATCCAATAGAAAATTTGCAGATGCTATTGGATGCAAAAATCCGAAAAAAAAAATATGTATTGGTAAAAAACAGTTTTAAAGAAGCTCTTATTGTGTCATGGAATAACATTAACAGACCGATACAAAAAAGTTGGTGGAATCAATGTCACACCATCTAGAAGTAGTCATAAATGCTAAATGAATTCGCACAAAATATTAATTTGTATCATTTTACTAAATTTTCATTAATTATATTACATTTATATAGTGTACAAATACTTTTTTTGCATTATATTTTTGTATATTTGTTTATTATAATGTAAAAAATCGATTTGTTTAATTTTGTTTTTGCTTCTATAATATTATAATGCATTAAATTAATGTATTACAGTATTTTTTGCTTAAATCTTTTGTTTAATTTCATTATAATTTAAAAAAATGAAGTGTACAAATACTTTTTTTGCCAACTGTATATATATATATATACCGCAGACTCCCTTAAACCACAACCCTAAAATCCACTTAGTATATTTTACTGATGTAAACAATGGTACATTCAGTTCAGATATAGGAACAAAAATTGGCTTTTTTATTTTTATATCAATTCCATACATTTTTTAATCTGTAATTTTCATATGACTGAATTCATGCTTCTGCATAAAGAAAGAATAAATTTATTTTTGAAAAAATTCACAATATTGCTCATATTAATGGTAAACACAATCATTTTGTCAAATGTATGCACTAATTAAGCTTTTTTTATTATTAAGTCTGGCTAAACCTGAACTCAGTTCATAAATGACAGCTAATCAGTCAATCACTATGTTTTTTAGACCTTGTTTCTTTTGTTCTTGTTTGCATCAAAAAGATAAATCCTTGCTGCATGGCAGTGTTGCCTCCTATCATCTCTGATAATAGCGTAAGTCTTGTTACTGTCATTTATAGTTTTGGGCTGATCACTTCATTTAAAAAAAATATGCTACATTGGTAATTTAGTCATTCGCAGGGGATAAATCACCAAATACTGTTCTATCGCTATCATTTCATTTATATTATAATAGTCCTAGTTATGTGACAGTCTGGTATACCTTCGCTTTTAATGTACAAAGCTTTGTTTTGATTCAAAAATAAATTATTTTTTTAAATAAAACTACATAAAAGTTCCCATGATCATAAAAATTTCTTGGTACTTCTATGTTAACCAGGTGCAAATCTCGACAAAAGTATTTTTTTAATTCAGGAGTTAGTATTTTTTATTTTTTTCTGCAAATTTAAAAAAAATGCTTTGGTGTTGAAATTAAATGTCATGGTTTACAGTATTGTTTTTTACAGTCAAAGTTCCATAATCTGCACAAGCTGAGGCCAAAGGATGTGCGTTTATTATGGAATATTCTGGATTGTAGAGTACTATGGATTATGCATTATTTATTATTCCTAAACAGCATTTTATTCCTGTAATCAGTATAATATGAAAATATAAATAAGAAATCTAATAATTAATTTAATATGCTATTTAAAAAAATGCCTTTTGAAAGTTATTTTTAAAAATTGATATAAAGATTTTATTATAAAATTTTATTGCATTTAAATAAAAATAATCACATACATAATCTATAATGCAATTTGTTCTTTACTGTTAATATAATAAAATAGTAGATGCTCTATTATGATTGTTTTCAATTATTTTATTATTTGTTTTAAAAAATCATTTTTGGATCACAAATTTTTGCATTTTCTTAACTGTTTATTTCATTGTTTACATTTGTAAAGTGACACGAATTATAGAAAATTGCGAATTATCGACCTTCGCCTGTATTTTAATCTAATTTTGTTAATATGACCGAATTCATGCTTCTTCATAAAGGTAGAATAAATTTATTTTTGAAAAATTCACAACATTGCTTATATTAATGGTAATCACAATCTTTTTGCCAAATGTATGCATTATTCAACCATTTTCTATAATTATCTGGCTAAACCTGAAATAAAACTTCCTTATTTTATGATTTTGAGGTGAATTAGTAGTGCACCTTTAGAGGCAAGTTCCATTGAATAATTTAGAAAAAATGCATCTCAACTTTATAATGAATATTTTATTATGCATTATAAATTATTTACTTTGCTTTTAATATTTTAATCATTTAAAAATATTATGTATATTTTTATTATTTTAGTGTATAACTTTACTCACCGTATTTTCGGTTGTATAGCCCACACCCCTAAATTGAGGAGTGCAGTAAAAAAAGTTCATGCATAACCTATGGAGATACATCGGTGTATAGTCCACGGGTTATACATGATTTATGAACAATACCGTATTTTCGTGTGTGTAGCTTGCACCCTGTGTATATACAGTAGAGGACCTATTAATCCGGAATTCCAAAATCCGGAAGGACCCGAAATCCGGAAATGAAGACGATTGAGAACGAGGTGAATCATGACGAAATGAATGAATCATGAATCTCTGATCAAATGGGCGTTTTTTCGAGATTTTTTAAGATTTCATGCTTTTTTGGCTTTTTTTTTTTAAAAAATTTACTTTTTTTCTGCGTTTTTCGACAGAATTATCGTTTTAAAAAAACCGCAATTTTTTAAGTATTGCTTCAAGCAAGGCTAACTTATCATAATATAAAGGCTTGTCATTCACCAAGTTTCCTTTGACTGCAGTACAGGGGGCGCTGAACTGCATGATTTTCACGTTGGTAGCGCCATCTAATGTTAGAAACTGAAATGTTTACCATTATTTCCTATGGGATTATTAGCAGTAGTATGCACCAGGTGGCGTTACATACAAGACAAAGTCATATAATAAGTTGGCAATTATAGGGACAATTTCAACAATAGATTTTCTCCTGAATGCGAGGCCTTGATATTATTATAAGGGGCCTTGGCGTCAAGTATCAAAATTCATAAGTCATTCAAAGATTCATGATTCATTCATTTCATCATGATTCATGCCCATAAAAAACTCAAATTTTTTCAAGTATAGCGAAAAAACTCTGCAAATTCGTCAAATATCGCAATAAAACATGCAAATTCGTCAAATATCGCAATAAAACCTGCAAATTTCGTCAAATATCACGATAAAACCCTGCAAATCTCGTCAAATATCGCGAAAAAATCCTGCAGATATCTCGCAAAAAATGTAAATTTTGTGAAACGATCGCGGAAAAATCCCGTGTAAGCGCCCCCCTTCTATTATTTTACGATTTTTCGTCACCTTTGCGAGGTGGATTAACCATATTTTACGGTTATATATATATAAAGCCAGTTAGCGAATCGTCCGGATTTTGAAGAGCTCTGAATTTTGGATGTCCGGATTTGAGACTTTCTACTATAGTACAAGAGTCAAAATTGTAGCTTAGTGTTTTTGCCACAGACTTCTCATACAACACACTTTTCATTCATATTAGGGATGCACCGGATATCCGGCAGGAGCCGGATATCCTGCTTATTCGGCACTCAAACCGGATATTCGTTCCGGCCGAATATTTTAATATCCGGTTGCCGGATAGTGAAACATTTTTTTAATTCTGCATTTTGCAATTTTTTTTTTATCTAAAATTAATTTGCTTTTTGCCAACCTTATCTTATTAAAAAGTAATGTTAACAAAAATAAATACTCATGTATTTTCACATTTATGAAATTTTAATGTTTATATGTAAATGAAGATATATTTAAAATATGACACTATTTTGCCATAACCTATAACAGCAATTTTAAAACCAAAAATAGAATATGTACTACAACTTCAAATTTTTTATTTTTCTTAATTGTTCTTAAATTTCAGTAATGAAGTAATTTTACACCTCTCAAAAGTTTTATTGTAATTTTCACCAGTCAAAATTTAACGGCAGTGTTCATTTATTCTGTCATAACTGTAATTGTAAAACCAAAACTAGAAAACTGCAATTTCAGCTTTTTTTTGCTTTCAGTTTTTTTTAAAATAATGAAGTAGTTGACTTTTATGGTTCTTCTCAAATGTTTTATTAATAACTTTACTATTAATTTGAATTATGAATATCAACAAAAGAGGAAGGTATAAATATTTGATCTGAAAGTTTTATGAAGTTGCTTTTAATACATCAAAAATTCTGAGTCAGAAATGTGTACAATGGGGTCATCTTGTAAGTGCTTAAGTACTGAGGATTAAAAACCATGTAGAAAAATAGTTTTGCAGCAAACTAAATAGTTTATTTATGAATATTCATACTCCAGATTCAAAGTGTGTTTGTTTAGAAAATCAAGAACAAAATGATGCTGATATTAAAGAAACTACACAAATTTTGCTGGAACATCCATTGCACAAGTTAAGCAGTCAACGATAGAAAAAATTGTGGTAAAAACAAAAGAAAAATCATTAAATATACAAATTGCATTTTTTTAAACGCATTTTAGTAAAAATTTCCAAAGCAATCGAATTATGTCTTGTTATAAGTCACCAGTCAAGTTAAAATTGCAAGTGACCTTTTAAATAAAGTTCATTCTGAGACTTACTTTACAATGCAAAAAGAGCTTAATAGGAAAACTGTAGCTCTCACTCAGAATCAAGGAGTAACAAACATAAGGATCTCATTATCCCATTTTTGTTAATTATGTGTCAACTGTCAACAGGGTAAAAACATTTTTTTTTCTGTTAATTAATCAATACAATGCATCTAAAAAACATCAAGACACTACCTACATCTGGTGATAGAGACTAAAGAAAAAGTAGAAAAAAATATGCATGTAAAGTTTTATAAGTTAAATTTAAAAGGCAAAATAATATTAAATTTCAATATTTAATTATTACTATGCATTTGTTTTTGAGTAACTTTAACTTAATAAGTGAGTTAAAATCTATTAATACTCGCATAATATAAAATTACAGTAATTTTTTTTCTTTAAACAAGCATAAAATTGAAATATTATTAAAATTAAAAATGAGAAATTATTCGGCCGGATACCGGATATTCGGTAAAACTTTATACCAGATATCTGTTATCCGGTATCCGGCAAAAATCCACATCCGGTGCATCTCTAATTCATATTCTAGATAACAGTGCTATATTCCGTGTTTTTTTTTGGGGGGGGGGGAAGGAGTGTTGAGCTTCGGACGGACCCGAAATCCGGAAAATTCCAAAATCGGGAAAGCCCTCGGTCCCGACGATTCTGGATAATAGGTCCTCTACTGTAACCCGCACCCCTAAATCGAGCAGTGCAGTAAAAAAATTCGTGTGTAACCCGTGGAGATGCATTGGTGTATAGTCCGCTGGCTATACACCATTTACGAACGTATATTTCGATCAGGGTTCAAAATTAGAAGCCATTAGTCATAATTTTTAACACAAATTTTTTCATGATGCATAATACCTACAGTAATTCGTCTAAAAAATTAAAATTATCAGTACCGTAATTTTCGGAAGAAATGCAGCAGCATTTATGTGTTTTAAGATAAAATTTCAAGAGATGCGGTGTTTACGCGCATTTTTTTTCAAACAAGCATATTTTTTCTAAATTTTCCCGAAAATTAAAAAAAAAAACAAAAAACGGTGATAAATTCAAAATTTTGGACATAAAATGCATACGTATCTTAGGTCATTGGTTACCAAAACGATCGAATCCTCGGAATCGGTCTGAAATGCATCAACTCTGAAGGTTTGTTCCTCATTAGATTCACGCTAATGGTGTGGCGTCTGTTTGGTTCTATGTAAACTTCGAAATTGTTCTAGTTTAGTTATTACTTACATTAATAAATTTGTGACACAGACGAGTAAAAGCTTTACCTACATTTAAATAATTCCACCGATCAGTGTGGAATTAATTACCACGCTTTTGATTTGTGCTCGAACTTTTTTGCAGCATGTCAGCTCAGGACGGCAGCCTGCCTACCAATGATATATTGACAAATATTGTCAATGGCACAGGAGAGCCGAACTTTAAGCAGCAGTTTATGGACATTTCCACTGGCTACTATTAGTCTGCTAAGCAACTTCTTACTGAATTTTTCAGCTCCATTGTTCAACTCTGAAAAGGAATGATTCCTTGGACTCTATCCGAAATGAAACGACTCCAGAAATGTTCGATTCCTTGAACTCGCTCTGAAATGTAACGACTCTGTAAAGGAACGACTCTTTGGAATCGTATCGAAAAACACCAACTGCTCTGAATCGCTCTGAAATGACATAAATCATGCACTTTTTTTTGTTTTTTGCAACAAGATAGGGTAGATTATTTTTTTTTAAAATAAACTAAAAATGATCTTAAATTCAGAATCGTCGAGGTTGGAAGGGTTCCGGATTTTGGATTTTGTACTCTACAAACACAATAGGGTGCTGCAGCACCGATTCGCTAGCAAATTATTTTCTGATATTTTATTTATAGAATTTTTTTTAGGTTTCGCATATCAGTCAACCCCTCACTTTGAAGTTCTTTTTTTGACTAAAATTTCTCGATTTATACGTGAGTACCGTATGTACTCGCAAGTCAGACTCTGTTTAACCAAACTTTTAAAATTCATCTTAAAAGCAAAAATTATACTTGAATATAAATTATTATGGATATGTTCTATTAATGCAAGCAAAAATATTTCTAATAGAGTTTATTAAAATATTACTATTGTATTTTTCAGTCTATTGCCTGCAGTGGTATTTGATATAATCTGCATTTAAAATTTCAAATATGGTCAGTAGATGGCACTAGTCACCCGTAAACTGCTTAGTAAGCAGTAACTTTTTTCAAGCAGTAAACTGTTTGATAAAAGCAATATATTTTCATTTCATCAAATGCAAAAAACAATGATAACTTTATAAACAGAAATTGAATTTTTTTAGTAGATATGCAAATTATCAGAAACCTTTTAAAAGAATGGCTATGACAAAAGCAGTCAATTTCTTTTTAGCAATACAACCACAGTATTTATTTAAAACCTATTAAACATTATGAATAAACTGGAATTTAAAAAATTTCAGCAATTTTAAGTGGATGCACTTAAGTTATTTTTATATTTTAGGCGAATTTTGATAAAATTTATGAGACTTTCTAATGTGTAAGTAAATTTTGATAAATTTTACATAGGTACATAAAATAGCATATCAATAGCTATACAGATATGAGAACAATTGCAAAAAATATTTACTTTCAATTGAGGTGGATGCAGCAAAATTTTTCTTATCATCATAACAAATTTTTAAAATTAAACAATTTAAGAAAAATTCAAAGCAATTTCCTACTTCTAGCCTAAAATATAAACTATAAACATTAAATTATTTGCAAATACATAAAAAAATAGAATTACATGCTACGTAAAGTATATTAAATAAATTTTTTAACTTATAAAATCATCATCAAATACGAAAGTAGCAAAATATAAAATATCTTGTTTAATATGATCAAATTTTGAGACATTAATGAAGAATAACCGAACCTTTCCAATAATTTATTTAACTAAAGAAGGTTGGATTAATAAATTTCTGTTTTTAAGACTATCTAATACTGTAATCTGAGGAATAAACAAGACGCCAAAATATTGAAAGAACAATGAATGAATCAAGGAACCTCGAGTGAATGACCCATGTAATTTAAGTTTGATTCATTGTTAAACTTTATTTTCCTTTTTCTCTTTATTAATTGTTAATTAATTTTTTATATACATCTCAATCATGGATTAACCACTATTATTTATTTATTAAAGGTAAGAATTCATTCTTAGCAATTCCGTCAGTTGAACTTTCTTTTGCAACAGATTTATTGATTTGATTCATTCTTCATTCTAAGTAAGTCACGATGACTCATTCAAGGCGTTGGCGTGTCTTTGCTTTTATGTGAACTTCGATGACATGATAGTTCTCTGCTAATAGTCGGCTAATTTATGAAATATAATGAATGACCTATAGCGATATAACGAAAGAGCGTTTTTAGAATTTAATGTTCTACGTCTTTATTAAAGTAAATTAGTGGTAAGATGTGTTTCTTTGCCTTACTCTTCTACCAAAGTTTCTGTATTTTGTTATAAAAGTATTTTAAACTATTAATAATTATTAACTGGTTAAAACTATTAATTTTAGTTCAGATTTGTACAGGAACATCTTGTCAATGGTTCTGCATAAAAATGAAAGAGTAAAATTTAGAATTATATTTATTATAATTTGTTTTCTGAGGTGAGGTAATTTAGGGTACGGTTAGGCTTAGTCTAAGTATTGTATAATAAGCGTCCTTTTTACTTCTGTAATAATTTTAGTAGATATCTAATGCTATATATATATTTTTTTTAAAATAAAAAAATATATGCATATATAACACTAGGAAGTGTTATTTTAATGTTGTGAAACAATTTATTTTACTTTATATTTTCTAAATGTAGCTTAGAAACAGAAGAATGATGAAAAAAAGTGTTATTATTGTTAATAACAGATATAAAAAACGCAAATGAAATGGTACTAGAAAAAAAAATCAGAACATTCAAAATGCAGAGTAATTATGAAAACATTTAACATAGAAGTCTATTTTAAAGAAATAAAGCAAGGTTCATGAATGGAAGTTAAGTACCATTAAAAAGGTTTCACATTATTTCATTAATTTAAATAACATATAAAAATATTTTTTTGTGCATTTGTATAGTCATGGAAAATAAAGTAAGTATCCCCACATACTCCTCAACAAACGATCATTGAGAAAAGTTACTGACACTGAACGATTAAAAAGAAAGTCTACTTTTAAATGATGTATATAAATATGCTCAGAGGGCCATCTACAAATTAAAACAAACCCAAACTTTGTTTTTTTTCTATAACATTACCCAATTCTCACAGCATAAATGAACCTTACACCTTTCTATTAGCCTAAAACACAAATTTTTGTGCAACTTTCTGAGAAATCCATTATTTTATTATGAGCATATTTCAGGAGCTGTATTCAAACTTAAGTTCAGTACTTGTTTGTTGACCAATAGAGCCCTGTTATTGATCAAGGCACATTAGGCGCCACTGAAGCAGTCATTGAAGACTGCTAGATTACAGGAAAGAGATAAAAAGTTTCAACATATTTAGTCACTTTTATCATAGACAACCCTTAAACCATAATTTTGCTGTTTTTTAAGCATAATTGGAAAATTTTAAATTTTGGATTCCCATATAACAGGTCTTAATAAATCTAAATCCTTAAAAAATATTGTAGGTTATAGTTCATATTTTTTTAAATATTAATTTCATAATTCATAAAATTATAAAAAATACAAATGCAACATGTTTATGTTTTGGTGTTTTAGTATTAGTTGTATGTAAAAAAATAGCACTTTAGGAGTATAATTTCATGAGATATTAACCGCAATATAAAAATGTCATTTAACATTAGAAACACTAAATTTTGAATATTTATAATTGAAAGACTTATTATTGAAATGACTTTATTGAAATCTGGTGTCGAGGTCTAGTTTGAATCATCAAGTTGAAATATATTAATAAAATTTTGTATTGCCACTGAAAAAAATTAAGTTTGGATTCATTTTAAGAGGTAGATGCCCCCCTAAGAAAATTTGGTGCTACTTAATATTGGTAACTACTCTATTGGTTATCCCATCGACCAATTTCACCAAGCTGTACAAATCGCCAAACTAACAGCCAAATTATACATATTGACATAATTTTTAATTTAAATAACAATAGAACAAAAAAAATGGTAAAATTCTAATAAAATTGCAAATAAAAATCATTTAAAGACTTTTAAACATGTGTATTTTATTTACCATAAAATCCCTTTATTCCACCCTTTCCGATCAAACGCCCCCTCCCCACTTTATAAAAGATTTGAAATTTTCAAAATATCCCGGTAAAGCACCCTCTCTCTCAAAAAATAATCGCTGAAAACGGATTGCTTGAGAATGGATGAATCATGATTAAATGAATGAATCATGAATCTTTGATGAAATGTCATTTTTTCTTGATTTTTTTAATTGATTTCATGCTTTTTTGGCTTTTTTTTTACAATTTTCTCCTCTTTTCTGCGTTTCTTCGACAGTATTTACTTAAAAAAAAACATACACAATTTTTTTCAAGTATTGCTTCAAGTATCAAAATTCATGATTCATTCATTTTTATCATGATTCATCCCTGCAAATTTTGTGAAACGATCGCAGAAAAATCCTCTTTAAGCTCCCCCTTCTAATTATTTTACGATTTTCAATCACTTTTTGGGGGGGGGGGAATTAACGGTATTTTACGGTAATATAATTAAATATGAAAATTATGATTTTACTACCTCTGACAAAAAAGTTTGGTGAATGAATTTAGAACTTCAGATCTGGCAACACTGGGGAAATAAAACGTTGCAGTTGACCATCTTCCCCCACCGTTGTTCAGTTGAGCGTCGTTTATGTTCTGTGTAAGACATGTTTTAATAAGTGCTTGTTCAGTGTGTTGTTTCTGTAAGTGAAATCGCATGGCAATAATTAAATTGTTTTTTGTTTAAAAGAACTTTGGAGAATAGACATTATTTCATGACTCCATGTATTAGTAGGTTTTTTATTTTCAGACGATGAATGTGAGATGATGATGATATGTTATTATTGTTATTCTTTGTATTTTTGGATATGTATGTTTTCGCTATATGTGCTGTGATGTGACCGTCTAATAAATGTTTTCTGTATTTATAGAAGAAAGTTATATTTATCGTGAAAAATATTATAATTTTATCTAAATATTATGAAAATTATTAACAGTTTCTTAACTGAGAACAGGAAAATGAATGAACAAAAGATCAGTTTAAAGTTTGGTTTTAAGCTTTGCAAGTTTCCAAAAGAAATTCATGAGGGGTTGTGCAAATTGAACATCCACCATACTCGCCAGATCTCAATCCTCCAGACTTCTTCCTATTTTCACGACTCTAACACTCTTTGAAAGAAATTTGACAATATTGCTGACATCCAACGAAACATGATGAAGCTTTTGAACTCCATCCCAAACGAAGGTTTCTTGTGAATTTCCCAGGACATGTATAGCAGATCTCAGTGGTGCATAGTTATGGGAGATGACTATTTTGAAGGATGATATGGTAACTTTTGCTATTATTTCATCTACATTAAAGTTACATGACTATTCACCAAACTTTATTGTCAAAAATAGTAAATACGTTCCATTATAGGTATTTTATATTATAATTTGGTGACAGTTTTTTGGTCAATGGGATAACCAAGTAGTATTGAAAATTTCATATACATCATTTAAAAATAGACTTTTTTTTTACAATAATTTTCTTCTATGATAATTTGTTCAAGAGTTAATAACAGGTGTTTTACTTTTTCTTCCACAATTGTATTTTTAAATATAATTAAGATACATTTATTTCAGTATGTACTTATTTCTAAAAAAATATCTTAATATGTATTAATTTTAGAAGTCCCCCACTTTATTCATCATGGAGTAAAGTGGGGCTATCAAAACATGGTCTTTTAAATGTATCACTGTGAGAAAACATTCTAACAAAATTGAATGGTTTTGCTTTATGCTTGACCTGTAGGAATCAAGTGTTGTATAGAATGCATCAAATGTTTCATTAAAATAAATTTATTAGTCTGATTTTTAGGCCTTCTCTAAAAAAAGTTTAGTTTTTTGGCCTACTTTGCCTTACCCAATCCTGTTGTCTAAATAGCTAGTCAATAGCATTTATTACTTCAGCAAGTTTGAACTTTCCTCAATCTATAATTTATAAGTAAAATGTCTATGACAGACAGACACAAGAAAGATCTTTTAATAGTTCCATTAAAAAAATATTACAGATAACAACAAAGGACTTTATCTGATTGGTTTTCTATTTATTTCTCTTATTATTTACTTATTCCCCATTTGTTGATATAACTTAGTATGTAAATGCATATTATATAGATACATATATATAAATATTTTGCATACTTTAATATTTTTTAACGCATTTCATATTTTATATATTTATTATACATGTAAAATTAAAACATAAAATTATATTACAAATAGTTAGATATTACATCTACAAAAAAAAATCTCGGAAAAAAGCCAAAAAGTTATAAATTAGAAAAAAAATTATTATTCTGAAAATATATATGCAAAGTTATTATTTATCCCCTAGTAGCATCAAGTAATAAAAGAAAATCAACCTAAAATGCTGAAAAAGACAACAACCATGTTGAAATATTTATCATAAAAAATAAGTGCAACAGGATATGGAATTCTTCCATAGTTACTGTGTTCTAATAGTATAATAGTTTGCTGTCATACAAAAGCATAAGAATATAAGACTTTTAAGTATGTCATATACCAAAAGATAAAGTAGTTGCATGTAGCTTTGTTTTTGTACAGTATTATATTAGAATTAAAAATTTATTTTCAGTAATTTATATTTCTAAATATGCTTTACATTTATATTTTAAAAAAACAATACAAACGCAATTAATACTAAATTTCTTTTAATGTGTGTATAAGTGTACATATATGTAGTCACATGCATATGTGTATTCACATGTTTTTTTTACTTTCACTACGAAATTATGCTATAATTTATTATTAATAATAAAAAGAATCTTCAAATAGAAATATATATGCAGTAAATTTCATAAGTTTGATATAATTTTTTTTTTTTTTTTTTTTTTTTTTTTGTAGTTGCATATAAAATATTTCCCTTGTAAATTTTAAAAGAGAAACAGATTAAGACCTTCTATGATACCATTTTCTTTTTAATGTTAAAACTGTTGTTAGCTTTCGTTTCTTGAAAACTAAAAACTAAAACAAAATCACTTCACCTTTTTCATTCATGTATAAAAACATTTCATATTTATTTACTTAGAACAGGTGTCACAAATAAAAATTAAATTAAAAAGTTGACATGTTTCGGTTCATTCATAAGAATCGTATTCATAGCACATAAAATCAGTAGAAAATTAAATGACACTGGATATAAATATAATTTAAAAACCAAAACAAAACATTGCGCCCCCTATGATCGTGAATAGCCATTGCAACCGCGGCATATAAATATAATAAATTTTGATCATATATTAAATTTAATATGTATAAAATTAATATTAATAAAAATAGAAAAACTAAATGACTCTGGATATAAAGGTAGTTTAAAAAAACACAAAATATTGTGTCCTCTATGATCATGAATAGCCAATGCCACCGCGGCTCCCCCTATTAGACTCACCCTTTAAATATTTATTAAGTAATTCTAACCACAAACTCGGAATGTCATAAGAATAGGAATTCTTATTCTTATAGGGGGCGCAATGTTTTGTTTTGGTTTTTAAATTATATCCAGTGTCATTTAATTTTCTACTGATTTTATGTGTTATGAATACGGTTCTTATAAATGAACCGAAACATGTCAACTTTTTAATTTAATTTTTATTTGTTTCACCTGTTCTAAGTAAATAAATATGAAATGTTTTTATACATTTTCTTTTTATTTCATTTTTAACTCTCCTCCATTATTATTTAAAAAAAAAAATACATATTAAACCATTTATAGTTGTATCTCTAACAAAAATGCATATTTTGATACTTAGAATCAACTATTAAGGTGCTTTAAACATGCTAAGAAAAGGCAAATAAGTGATTTAAATATTGTTATTTTCAGTGGTGTAGAAAAGATTTCTTTTTGGAAGGAATCCTAAATTTTCATTGATCTTATATATTAATATAAAAATGAATATATAGTACTTATGAATATATCGTAAAACTTGTCAGGATTTTCAAAAGAATGTGAAAATTTCTGTTTTAAACAGGTTTTTGTGATAATATGTGTAATTGTATGTTTTTTTTTTCTTTTAAGGGACTATAGAATATCTCCATTTATAGTAGCATTCATTTATAGGTATATTATTTTTTTTGAAAGCTTTGCATCATTTACATAAATATACTTTTTATGTTACATGTTGGGGAGAGTGGGCTACAGTGGACTAGGTACACGCATGACCACGGCTGATATTTTATTTGTTTTTAAATTTTTATGGCTTTTCTTTTAGACGAACTCATTACAGCAATGAATTGATTACCTATTGCCTTTAGAAAACATCGTTAACTCAGAATGTTAACTCATTTTATCCTGACAGGTTTCTTTTGAGCTTTTAAAAATAAAAATTTTAATGATCGTACTTTTCTTTATTATTAATTAATAGTTATTGATAAATAAGTAAAAACAGTTTTTTTAATAAAGGTAAGGTATTTGTTTTTATTTAATATTAAAATTAGTGTGCTAAAAAAATAGCTATAAATAATAAATTTTTTAAAGTATTTGAAAATGTGTTCATAAAATACACTGAGTCATGTAAAATTACTTAAGGAATGTTCAAAAATAGTTTTAGTCAAAACAAATTTTCCATTAAAGAGAAAAAAAAATGTGAATTGCAAAAGTGGTCTACCCTATATCAGTCTCCTCTATAGTATAAGATGTTAAAATGGTGATTATCTTTAACAGAAATCTGCCTTAAACAAAAGCTTTGCATCATATTGATATGGATTGCCATGGAATTAAATTTGCTGAAAACCTGTCTGAAAGTGATTTTCCATCACATATTACTTTCTTCATAATAAAAGGTTTTAACAGGTACTTATAAAAACAGTGAAACCTGTAAAAACGGAATCTTTTTACAACGTAATCCTGTCTCAAATGGAAGAGTTTAAGAATACTGATTAAACGAACAAAAGATCTCATTTAGACAGAGTATCTTAGAAATATAATTGACTACACTTCTTTAAACGAAAGTCTAAAATGGTATTTTCTCCCCTGCTTCTTGCAATCACATCTTAACAAGATTGACTGTGTGTATGGGTAAAAAAAGTATTTCGAGTAATTTTAAGAATTTAAGTATATTTCATTTCTTAATTTAAAAAAAATAGCATGTATAAAATAAAATTAGATTTATCTCCATAATTGTAGCTATTAATAGAACGAAGTTACATTATGACATACAAACATTTTTACAAACATTACGATTTAAAAAATTGAGCCCATACTGAAAAGTTAAATGTATTTTAGTAAATTTTCGTACAATATAAATATTTGCTTACATTAAAATTAGTATTAACAGGTTAAGTTTAACCCTAGAACTACCGAAAATGTTAATCAAATTTTATTAAAATATTCTACATCAGAATTTTTATTGAAAAGTATTTGTTATTCATTTAGCTTATTGGTTGGTTTATAAATTTAGTTTATTTTAAAGAAATTTCTGATTTGTATTTAATTATTATCTGGTTAATTTTTAGGAAAAATACATTCAATTTTTGGCTAAAGAAATTAGTGATATAACAAGCACACAAAACAAATGCAGATTATGTTGCAAAAAGTAGTCTGAGTCCAATTGTCTAAAACAGTCATAATTCTTCTGGGTTTCTCTGTTTCATGTTTCGCCGTTTTTAGCGCACAGGCTATCATAGCCTGAGAGCTTATGTGCCCGCCCGTTCTGTATGTATGTTCGTTCGTGCGTAATACGATAATTCATGATAAAAATGTCCGATCCACTTGAAATTTTGTATATAGGTATATCTTGACAAGGCGCTTTCCTGATTAGTTTTTGGAGTTCATTCGATATGTATAAAATGGGCTACGGGGGCTCATGCCCCTCCTTTTAATTGATGTAAATGGGTTTTTCATGCAGAATTAAGTTTTCGTTCAAAATTCAGATATAGGATCATTCTGATGAGGCGATTCCGTGCCTGTTATTAGGTGTTCATTGAATAAGTATAAACAGGGGGAACGGGGGTTCTAATGCCCCTCCCCTTAATTTATATAAATGGGTTTTTCAAGCAGAATTGTCAGATTTCGTTGAAATCTCTGAATAGTTTTGGAAGTTTAATGGTTAAGTATAAAAGAGGGGGATAACTCCTCTTAAGTTATATAAATGCTAAAAGTGTTTTTTATTAAGAATTATCCGATTTGCTCTGAATTTTGGATATAGAATTTTTATATGATAAAGCATGTCCTTGATAGTTTAGGAGGGTCAATGATTAAGTATTAAAAAGGGGAAAGGAGAGAGCTGTTTCCCCTTCTTAATTTCTTTTACGAACGGAATTAACCCTTGAAAATATAAGGCAGAAATGTACAATTAGTATGCGTAGCCTGTGAGCTCACTGCCATCAGTTTAACTGGGCAATATTCTTTTTATTGATTCCATAATTTGACCTCAAAAGTTTCTTCCGATATTTGGTTGTGAACTTCAAAGATGCTAATTTTTTTAAACCATTTTATTTCTAATTGATTGACACGTTTTAAGAAATATTGGGTTGTGTAAAAAATAATATTGGTTTTTGTTATTTTACTTAAAAAGCAATTTATTTGAGATAGTTCAAAACAGTTTTAGAGCATTTTTTAAGTTCAGGATTAAGTTCTCGGATTTTATTATGTGAATAATGTTGAATTTTAGCTGTGGATTTCTCATTATTAAAAGCAGAGCTTCATTACCACCCTCTTCATATAAAACTCACCTTCCATCCGTGAATTTTTTGGAAGCAATATTAAAACTGAGCTTTCACAAGTTGTAACTGTGGTCATTTCAGATGTCTGAGACGTTTTTCTGTGGGAGTGTTTTTTGCAACAATGGTAAGGGCACTTTGAAATTCCAGAAAAAGGTAGACATTTTAGGCGACTGTTAAGCATAATATTTTAAATGTTCTTGAGAGACATTACGATGCTCTGAGGGAGCAACCCTTAAACTTGACGTTAATCAGTATAGAAACCGTTTCCGATGTTTTTCATACTATTTTGAATTCGTACAAAAATTATGAATTTTCCAATAGTTCTGTAACTGCATTAATGAATAAAGGCAAAATTACAATGCAAAATAAATACGTAAAAAATCTGCCCTTCAAAATCCAATAACTTATTTAAAAATGTTTCTGGGGAAAAATTCAAAGAAAAAAATTGCCAATATTTTGTAAAAACCTAGGAGAATGTCTAAACTTCCAATATCTCAGTTCTTTCCCTAAATATCAACGAGACTCGAAATAAAAGAATTCAAGCGAAGAAGAAACATTGATCTATGGAAATAATCTTTGGATTTATCATGTCGTGTATTATCTCTCTACGTTGAATAGCCCACTTGACAAGGAATCTGTATGATTTAAAAAAAAAAATGTCAACATTTCCTGTAGCAAGGAATTCTGCTCTTTTGAATTTGTCAACAAACTTTTAAGCGCTTGTTTCTTATTTCTTGCTTTCTGATTGACGAAAATTCTTTTGGAGATGAAAGGACATCATCGGCATGTTTTAGAACAGAAGATAAATCATAATCATAGAATAAAATTACATTTATTAATTCGAGGTAGCACATTACGTTATAATATTATTCAGTATAAAAATATAACATGAACAAAGATAAGTTTTTCGAAACTCAATCAGTGTGCCGTTATTGCATCTGTATAAACTGGTTTTTACCTCAATTGTCAGCAACAGTTGATTTCATCAAAACCCATTTCCATCTTAGTAGGTATACTTGTATACTTTTTCTTCGGGATTGTCTAATGTTTCCATTTACGGGATGATTCCGTGTTCCCTAAAAACTTGTCAAGAATCAAACTCAAATGCAAAATGTTCCATTTTCGATAGTTTCAAATTGCAGGAACTATAAATATATATTGTTGTTTTCATGGTAATCCTGATTTTATATATAATGTGAATCATCACCTTAAAATATCAAAATACTTACGCTATAAGTGATATATTAAAATAATATGAAGTAGTTTTGCCATTTTATTTTAATATAACACTTATAGCTTAACAAATATTTCAGTATTTTGATTTTTAATCCTGATTTTCTTAACCTTTCAGATAGGTAAACTTCACAGAATTCACTCTTCACATGTGTACTACAGAGAGAATATTGTATAACAGCTTTAGACGATATAGTTAAAACAGAACGTGTTATGTTGGAAAATCACTTAAAATAGAAATGTTCATAGCCCTTGACAAAAGATATAACTTTGAATTATGCCGTTTAAGATTATGCCACTTAATACCTGTCAAAAATGGAACTTTTCATGTGTTCTTTGTGATTCCGTCTAAGTAGTTTTGAGTGTTGTTGAATGCACGATTCAGAAACCCAGATATTTGTTTGGGGTGGGGGAAATCTGCAGTGTGCACTTGGCTATGCCCCTGGTTACATTATTTAATTGCAGTGTAACTTACATTAAATGATAGAGAATGTTGTTGCAGTAAGCATTAACATGATAAATAAAAATTCTGAAATCTGGGTAATTTCTTACTAAGCATACTTGCATACTAAAATTCCATCGCTACAAAAATAATTTATTTTCACTGTAGTCTTTGTAAAATGTATCTTCATTTCTTTAGATGATATTAAGTTATAGAATTTTCTCCATAAATTTATATATTTTTAATAAGTTCTTTATTTTTAAATTGTTGCTATGCTATTTAATTTATTTATAATTTAATCTTTATACTGTTAGGAAAGCAGGGCTTGACTTTCAGGGCGGGATGGAGGGATTCGCGCCTGAAATTTTGAAATCCCACCCAAAAAAATATTGTAGGCGGGAGACACCCGCCCAAAAAAATTCCGAATTTTTCGAAAGTGCTTGCATTAAAAAACAACAATTAACTCATTTTTTTGCGAATTTTACGTTTTTTTTTGCAATTGAATAACATATTTTGCGAGTTTTTTGTTGCAAAAAATTGTTGGAATTCACGCCTTTCTTCCGCAATCAATCATCAAATTTTGCATTCCCCTCCCCCACACACACAATCGATTGACAAATTTCGTGTGATTTACCGTCGCTAGAATGGAGTAATTACGTATCAGATTTTCCAAAAAATTGACGCATCCAATTCCTAAAGTTATGAATCATCGTTTATCAATCCCGAAATTTGGATAATTGATAGTTTGTCTCAATATGCGGGCTAATTCCCGATTTTTTATAGCTTTTGAACAAAGCTGAATTGCATATTTCCATCAATCGTTCGCAGAAAATTTTGTTAGATTATCGCGATAAAAATGCCAATTTCCTCAAAGAATCGCGAAAAAAACGCGACTTTCCTTAAAAGATCTCGATAAAACACGAATTTCATAATAAAAATCGCGGAATAAACACGAATTTTGTGAAAGGATTGTAAAATAAACGCGAATTTCGTGAAATGATTACGGAATGAACGCGAATTTTGTAAAAGCGATGCCGAATAAATAAGAATTTCGTGAAAGCATCGCGGAATAAATATGGATTTTGTGAAAGGATCGCCATATAAACAGCGTCGTATGAAAAAGGGCAGTGGGGCGAAGAGGGGTCGCCTCGGGCACATAAACTTAGGGGTGCCGATTTTCTACTATCAACATCATTTTTGGCCGGTAAGAAGAAAAAAATCACTAAATTGATACTTTGCCCTGAGTGCAGTTTTCTCTTCGCACGTCCCTGCATATGAACCCAAATTTATCAAAATGCCGCTTAAAAACCGCAAATATCATGAAAGAATTTCGAAAGAAATGTGAATTTCAATAAAGAATCATTAAAAAATGCTAACTTTTTTTTAAGGATCGCAGGAAAACGCCAAATTTATCAAAGAATTTTTCAGGGGTAATTCTGAATAAAAACTTTTTTGAAATTTGCAGCAAATTTTCTGAAAAGTTACAGCAGATTGTTGCAAAGGGGGGGTTGGGCGAGTGCGAATTTACTTTTAACTCTGTGTTTTTTCCACGGCTCTTTGACGAAATTTGCATTTTTTCGCGATCTTTGGATGAAATTATCGGACTTTTTAGATTTTTTGGAAAAATTTACGGATTTTTCACGGTTTTTTGACGAAATTTGTCGATTTTTTCCCGTTTTTTATGAAATTCGTGGATTTTCGCGATCTTTTGATGAAGTTAATGATTTCTTTCGTGATTTGTGTTTTCCCGCAGGTTTGACGACATTTTCGTTTTTTCTTTGATCCCTTCCAAAATTTGCGCTTTTTTGTAAATCTCTGATGAAATTTGTGTTTTTCTTTCATTATTGTTTCACGAAATTTATGTTTTTTTTTCACGATCTTCAGACGAAATTTGAGTTTTTTTACAATTATCTAACGAAATTCGCGTTTTCTCAGCAAATCTTTTACGATAATTACGATTTTTCTGCAAACGATCTGTGAAATTCATTTTTTTGGGTGACGATTTGTCGAAATCCGTGGTATGTTGTCTAAATTTCCGGATTCATGGCGATTCTTTTTTTTTTAATCGAAAACCTATTATTTTTGGAAAATACAGAAAAGAATACCTTTGGATCGCTTGATAAATGCAAAATTTGTCAAAGGATCGCTTAAGAAATACTAACTGTCACACAGAATAATATAAAGCATGCAAATTTGAACAATGCATCGCGGGAAAAAATGTCAATTTGTCAAAGGGTAATTAGTAAACGCTAATTTAGTCAAAAGGCTGCTAAAAAGCGCAAATTTCATTGAAGAATCTTAAAAAAGATGTGAATTTCGTCAGAGGATTGCCGAATAAAAGCGAATCTTGTCAAAAGGCGGCTAAAAAATGCAAATTTCCTCACAGAATCACAAAAAAGATGTCAATTTCATCAGAAAATGCAGCCGTCTGGAAAACAACACACACAAACATATCTGTTTATTGTTATAGAGTAATTTTTGTTCGGAAATAATATATATTGAACTAACTTTTGAAAAATTAGATTAACCCGATCCCAACTTGCAGCAATTACACTCAACCTAAAATCAACCTGAACCAAAAACAGAGTTTATTAGAACTGAAACATAAGTAATTAGCGCAGGAAGGGAATTTAACCCTTTGAAAACTAAATAGACTATACAGGGTGTCCACTCGCAACTGTGGCCAAAGGCTAATTTCTAAACGTTAGTTATAGACATAGTTCCAATTGCAAAAATGCTTTATAAAAATAAAGAATTTTTTCCAAGTAATATAATTTAAAAAAATTTATTAAAAAATTAGGAAAATTAAATTTTTATACGGTTCCTCGATCCTATAAGTGATATTTAGTAAAAATTTTCCATCACCCTATCAAGCAGTACAGAAAAGGTCCCATTCATCTAACATTAAAATTGATCTAATTATGAAACTTTAAATTTCATGATTTAATCCACTTTTCTGTGGCTGAACACGAATGAGTTGGACTGCGCTTTCAGGGAACGTATACTAAGTGCTTAAATTATTATAAAGGGCGTCCATTTCCAACGCTATCCAATAGCTAATTCCTAAATCATTTGTCACAGACATGTTCTTCGAATTACAAAAATGTTTTAAATTAGATAAAAAAAAATATTTTAAAGCAATTTAACTGAACTACCACCGTGTAAGTTTTACGGTAATGTTAATTTTTATTAATTAACTCCTAGATTGGTTAAAACAGTTGAAAATGTGAGTTATAAAATTATCTTTATCGAGAAAATCTAATTTTGGGAAATCGCGATTTTATTTTAAAAAGGTGTGTTATTTTGATAAGCTTTTATTTTTCTTAAAACGTTCATATGTTCCCTAGTTCAAAATTTCTATTCAAATTTTAACTCACTTCTAAACATCCTATCGACGTTCTATTTGCACACTTATTTATATCCAATGACAATGTAATATTAATACAATTTTAGGTGCGTAACATTTATTTACTTTATAGGAATACACCAAATTCTGTTAGGTTAAGTAATCTAATAGAATTTTAAATACATGTCATTTCGTAACGAATTGTGACTGTTGCTTTTCATAATTTAAATTAACAAACTTTCTGTTAGTTTTTTACTTATATTTTTAGTACAATTATTGCTTTAATATGTAATCATCAACATAAATTTAAAAATGGTATTGTAAAAATTATTTTACTCTCCATGTTTAATGTTAAATTTGGGTCATTCCATGTCAAATCATCCAACAATTTTACGAAATGTCACCCACCGTCTCAGATTTTGACAAAACTTGGTACATGAACAAATACATGTATAAGATGTTACCATGTGAAATTTTAATGGAAACCAATTAAAATATTTTAAGTTACAGACATCTGAACATGTGACACTTTTCTTTTTCTATGGAAATTTTTAAAGTGTTGATTTTCTGTATGGTTATACAAAAAACTTCATAACTCTTTACAAAATAATTAAAATGGTTAGAATTTTTGGCAGAACATTCTTTATATTACATATTTTATAAAGTAATACAAATTTTTATTTTCTTTTTACGATAAATAAATATTTTTTTTATTTTGAACTTTTGAATTTCAAATAAAATTGACATTTCATGCATGAACTTCAAAAAAATATTTATAGATGTGCTCATCATTTTATTTTGCTAAATATTTTTTTATGAACTCTTTATTAGTCAATCTTTCCACAGTAAAAAAATTAGAGAGGTGTTTTTTGGAAAACTTAAGAAAAAAAATTTTCTTTGAGATTTTTTGAATATCCATATAAAATTGGCATTTCATGTTGAATTTCAAAAAATACATATATATTTATGGATGTTTCACCCATTTTATTTTGTTAAATATTTTTTATGAGCCTTTTATTATCAATCTTTCCTTCCACCCTCCCCCCCCCAAAAAAAAAAAACTTTTTGAAAAATTTGAATTTTTTTTAAATATATCATAGAAGGCGGCAGCCTTCAAGTGACGCAGCTTTAAACCTACCATCGTCAAAACCTACCATCGTCATAAGGGTAGATGCGGAACTTCATATATACAGCTAACTCAACATCAAAGGGAATCGGAAAAGCCGCCTTCTAATAACTCAGCAAATATTGGTCAGAATGGTCCAATTTTTTTAATATAGTCTTATATTCCCAGTCTAATCCTATCCTATAATTTTTACATTTCTACGCGCCGTATATTTTTAGATCTCGATAACCATTTTTAAACTGAAATTGATGGTGTTTGTTCCTGATAATGAGATCTAGAAAATGGGCTGGGAGATTTTATTAAAACTTATATATAATATGAATCTCTTTAAAATAGAGGTAATAAGACTTGCCTTGTTTCTAGGAAAACTCTTGTTTGTTATATATTGGTCTTGGAAAATTGGACTATATTAGCTCGCGGATTACATGTTATTCTATGGGTTAGCAGACAGAGCCTGAGTGAAAAAGTTAACAGTTAAAAAGTCACAGTTAAAACACCCGAATCGAAGCAATAAATGTTTTTTAAACTACAAAAACATCTTATCATGTGCTTTAAAACATTCAATAAATATATACTAAATCAAATTTCTATTTACATTGCCTTTATTTTTCGTAAAGCAGAAAATATTACGTTTCTTACATCGCATATTTCTGCATTTTGTGGAAAAAATATTTTGAATCCTTTTTTAAAATAGGAAAATATTTTTTAATTATACATATTCAATATACTTTCGACATGATTTTTTTTAAGGTTTTCAAATAAAAATTATTTTAAATTACTTGTTGTTGGATAGTCGATGTATTCATACGCGTAGTGGCGCCACTTGTCTAGTTTTGTTTTGAATCCGAACGCGCCAAGTTACGGAGCATTTTTCACATTCAGGCAGTAATACTCTTACATAATGTCCATTAAAATGATATAGAAAATGCACGAATTAAAAAACATAAACCAGACAAGATAGAATCATTAAGTAACTTTCAGGTTTTAATAATCCACATGTTGTTTCTTGTTACGCCAATTGAATCTCGCAATGTCTTACAAGGAACAAGCTCTGCAATAAAGTTAACTGGAGAATCTTGCAATGGATTATTAATGGATTATTTTGTTGTTCAAGAATATTTACTGAAGGAACTTTTTATGTGTATTGTTTGATAAACAAAAAATATATAGAGGTAAAATTATTTATTTTTTTAATATTTTCGCTGCTTGAGCAAAGAATAAGTTTGCATTAATCATAATTAATCAACTGAAACTTACTGGCTTGCTTAAAGTATTGTTTTTAAATACAGGGTACAGAATACATGAAGTTTCTTAAATCCTAGTTTATTTTATTAAAATTTGTCATTTCATGAAAATAAAATTATTGCATATCTTTTATCTTTAAGTTAAAGTGTTAAAACACTTTTCAATGTTTGCATTTTAACATGTTTTGCAGATTTAATATTTTCGCTGCTTGAGCAAAGAATAAGTTTGCATTAATCATAATTAATCAACTGAAACTTACTGGCTTGCTTAAAGTATTGTTTTTAAATACAGGGTACAGAATACATGAAGTTTCTTAAATCCTAGTTTATTTTATTAAAATTTGTCATTTCATGAAAATAAAATTATTGCATATCTTTTATCTTTAAGTTAAAGTGTTAAAACACTTTTCAATGTTTGCATTTTAACATGTTTTGCAGATAATACATTTTGTGGATTTCACAGCGTTGACTGTATTATACTCTATTATAAGCATTCATTATGATTTCTAGTCCATTATTACATTAAAATTACTCTTTTTAAAAATGTAAACAAAAGATGAGCACATTATATTTGTGCAATGTCTGTCCCAAGTTACACACACTTGAGGGACTTTACAATTTCTATATATTGCTTGTTTTAAATTTAAGTGAAATGTTGGATAAAACATTTTCAGTTACATAAATTATTTCAGTTTGAAATATCTTAGTAATTGCTACTACTCTGTTATCCCGTCGACCAATTTCGCCAAATTATACTTATGACATATTTTTTATTTTAAATAATGAAAAAACAAATAATTAGTAAAATATTAATAAAGTCTAAATAAAAATCACTTAATGACATTTTAAACACACAAATTGTATTTAATGTCATTGAATGTGACATTCACGATCATCCATTATTGGAATTTAATCTTATAGTTTGGCGATAATTTTTTGGTCGACAGGATAACCTAGTAGTACCTAGTAATCTATAAAGTTAGCAAGTAAAATTTATACAACATTTCATTAACTTGATTCCTCTTAATTAAAACTGAATAAGCGGTGGCAAAAATCCATTGCAAGATTCTTTGGTTAACTTTATTGCAGACTTTATTCATTGTATATTAAGACATTGCAAGATTGAATTGGCATAACAAGAAACATCCATGTGGATTATTAAAATCGTGAAAATTACTTAATGATTCTATCATGTCTGTTCGATGTTTTTCAACTTGTGCATTTTCTTTATCAATTCTATTCTAAATAAATTCTACCTGAATGAAAAATGCTAATAATGCATTCTGTTTAAAACAAGACTAGACAAGTGGCGCCTTCTTAATATGGAATGTAATATAGAATGTATGAAAACTTTAGAGGGGGGAGACAGGGTATATTCAAAATTTTATGAAAATTCCAGGTAAAAATCCTGTACTGTACTTATTTTTGGTTTTGTCAATAACTTTTTTTCTCATGTCTATGAATAAATTACTCTTTGCACCAACATAAAATTTTTTTGTTTGCGGTGCAGCCAAGGCGGTGGTTTTCGGGTTAAAACCCTTGCCAGAGCTAAGAAAGATCACTATAATTGTCACTTATATGAATCAAAACCAGACTTAATATTTAAATGTTTTGGCGCATTTTGGAATCCGCCGCTTTTTTAAATCAGATTTCATTTAATAAAGTAATTCAATTAACTGGCGAAAATTCTACTTAAAATTGTGAAAGTGCATATTACATGGATTAGTTAAGTAAAAATTGGTTATTTGAAATAAATCACTTTTCTGAGACTCATTATGCTAAAAAAATGATAATTTCTTGTCACACAGATGCTCTTTGAGTTTAAGGAGGCTCAGGGGCTGAAAACTTTTTAAAAAATTGATTATTTTATGATCTAGTTTGATTATTCAATTAATTCTTAACTCAATGCAAAAAACTGCATAAAAATATTTGCATTTTTAACGGAGTCATAAGCATTTATTTATGAACACATTCATAGTCGCACCCATAGAATTTCAACTTTAAGTCTCGTTTTTTAAAACTTTATTTTTGACGGCTAACACCAAGATTAAAAAAAAAAAACTTTGATGGAATGTTTTTTTTTTTTTTTTTTTTTTTTTTTTTTGCTTGCATATAACATTATTATCTATAAAATGAATTAAGGATATAACTATCACATAAAAAAACATTAAAAAATCTCAAATTTGAAAATTTAAAAAACCTCTAAAATAGGGATGCACAACCGGTGGCCCGCGAGTTTCGTCAATTTACAACTGGAAAAAATTGCAATTTTTGTGCATATGTCGCAGAAAAATTTGTCAATTTACTGCGTGAAAATATAAAATTTCATCTCTTAAGACTTGCAAATTTCGTTGATCGGTACGGGAAAAATCGTCAATTCCATTAATGAAGTGTGGAAAAAAAGCGAATTTTGTTGATGTGGACCGGAAAAGTCACAAGTTTCGCTCATGAGATATGGAAAAATTGCGAATTTTGCACATGAGTCTCTGAAAAAATAGCAAATTTCCTCGATTAGGCACGTAAGTGTTTTGTCGATCAGGCATGGAAAAATCGCAAATTATGTTGTTTGGATGCAAAAAAATCACAGACTTCGTTGATTTAGAGAGAAAAAAGCGTCGATCAGGAAAGAAAAAAAATTGCAAATTTCATTGATAAGGCACAGAAAAATAGCGAATTTAGAGATAACACGCGAAAAAATTAAAAATTTCGTTGTTCGGCTGCAAAACAATCGTGAATTTCGCCAGTTTATAAAGGGAAAGAAATCACTAGTTTCATCTTGCCGTGTAAAAAAATCAGATTTCGTCAGCGTTGATACAAAAATTGCGAATTTCGTTGGTCGGGAGCGGAAAATGCGTATTTTGTCAATTAAGAATGGGAAAAGCACACATTTCGTCGATTGGACACAAAACAATTGCGAGTTGATTGGATTCTGAAAAATGGCAATTTTCATTAATCTGAGATGGAAATATTGCGAATTTTGGCAATCACACGCAGAAAAATCACTAATTACAGCAATCAGACCCTAATTAAATCACGAATTTCGTCGATTGGGATCAGAAAAATCACAAAATTTGTCGATCATGCGAAATTAAATAGTGAATTTTGTCGATTAGCTTTGTAAAAATCACAAATTTCGTTGAGCGGCTTTGTAAAATTCGAGAATTTGGTCAATCGGCTTCATGAAAATCGTGCATTCCGTGGATCAAGCGTGAAAAAATTGCAAAATTCGTCGATCAGCCACGGAAAAATTCCGAATTTCGTCGATCCTGTGATGAAAAATCATGAGTTTCGTCGATAATGCAGAGGAAAATCGCAAATTTCGTTGATCATGCAATGAAAAATAGCAAATTTCATGGATTGTCTTCGTAAACATCGCGAAATGCATTGATCGGCTTAGAAAAAATCGCAAATTTCATCGACCAGGTTCATAAAAGTTGCGACTTTCCTTGATCAACTTCATAAAAATAGGAAATTTGGTTGTTCAGATTCAGCAATATCACGAAATTTCGTCGATCAGGCGCCGAAAAATCGAAAATATCATCAATTGGGCACCGAAAATTAAAAAATTTACTTGATCTGGTGCGGGAAAAAATAGAGAATTTCATCTATCATGTGAAGAAAAATCGCAAACTTTCGCTAACAGCATCTAAGAATTGTGAATTTTGTTGATTTGTTTAGTAAAAAGCACAAATTTGGAAAGTAAATTTGAATAATGTCACACTAATTAATTTCATAATTCCTAAAAATTCAGGTTTTTCTAACTATACCAATCAAAATTTGTGTAAAAAGGATAAAACAATACTACTTATGTACAATTATGTATTTTTATCTTTTGATTACTACCATTGAATAATGCAGGAATTTTTGTTTAAATAATTGCAAAAAGATGAATTTGTTCATACTCTACATATCATTGTTAAAATTTTGCTATGTTTGTGTTTTTGAAAACTTATGGATTAGAGTAGGAGGAGGAGGGAATATATTTCAAATTTTGTGAGATTGCCAGACAAAAACTCTGTACTGTATTTTATTTTGGTTTATTGTCAGTAATTTTGTCCTCTAGTTTAAGAACACAAATGACTCCTTGAACCAGTATAAAACTTTCTGGTTCAAGAAAATTTACTGAAGGAAATATTCATGTATATTGTAAAATAAACAAAAAGTTTGCAGGGATAAAATCACTTATTGTTAAAGTTTTATCACTGTTTTAACGAAGAATAGGTTTGCATTAAGCATAACCAATCAAGCATACATCACTTCCTCGCTCAAATTATTATTTTTAAATGCTGAATAAAAAATACTTGAATTTTCTTGCATCCTAGTTTATTTCATTAAAAAATTGTTATTCCATGAAAAAAAGTATCACTTAACTTCATCCATGAGCTTATATTGAGATGCTTTTCAATGTTTACATTCTAACATGCATTGCATCTAATACATTTTGTGTATTTCACAGTGTTGACTGTATTATACATTATTGTAAGCATTCATTATGATTTCTAGTATAGAGCAAAATTAGAAAATTTCTTTAGCGGCCACTGGCCAGTAACACTAATTTTTCAAGTGGCCACTATGTTTAAACTAGTGGCCACTTTTTTTAAAAAAAATACTGAACAGTTAAAATTTCTATAAGTATAAATGTAAGATTGAATAGCACAAATAAATATGTTATTATAAATATATTGGAACCTAAAAAAGTAGAATTGTTGATGGAATGCAAGTAAATTGTATTCTCTCCTTGTAAAAAAGTGGCCAAGAGGTGGCCACTGATGGACAATTTTTCTCTGGCCAGTTTTTCTAATTTACTGGTCCTGTGGCCGGTGGCTAGTGCTAATTTTGCCCTTTAATTTCTAGCTCATTATTACATTAAAATGATTGTTTTTAAAATGTAAATAAACCCAGAAGTCTATCATTCTATTTGCACAATATTTATCCCAAGCTATACAGATTTCAACTACTTTACACTTTTTAAATATTGCTTGCTTCATACTTAGCGACTGAAATGTTGGATTAAAAAGGTTTCACATAGATAAATAATATTTTTTTATGGATGCTTTTTAGTGATCTATAATGTTAACAATTAAAATTTTTACTAGATTCGTTATTTGGTTTTAGTTAAGAGAATCAAATAATGCTTAAATATGTACACATAAGTTCTTTTCATAAATTATTTTTAAATGCAAGGCACAAAATACATGATTTTTCTTACATCTTTATTTCATTAAAAAATTGTTATTTCATGAAAAAGAAGTATGACATAACTTCAACTATAAGTTTAAATGTTAGGACATTTTTTCAATGTTTACATTCTAACAAATATTGCATATAATATATTTTGCAGATTTTACAGTGTTGACTGTATTATATATTATTTTAAGCATCCATTATGATTTCTAGCCCATTATTACATTAAAATTACTGCTTTTAAAATGTAAACAATATAAAAAAAATGAGTTTTGCAAAATCATCATTGAAAAAAAGTGTGAGTTTCAGTTAACAGTTGAGGGAAAACACTGTAAATTTCATTTAAAAAAAAAGGTTGAAATACATAGCAAATTTTATCAAAAGATTGCAGTATCAGAATGAATTTTCGCAATCTGTCACAGAAAAATATTGCAAACTTCAACAAATATTTGCAGAAAAACATCACAGATTTCCTCTATTGATTATGGGAATAAGCATACATTTCATGAAATGATCATTGAGACAAATCATGAAACGATTGTAAGCAACAACAAATTTCTAAAATAATTTTTAAATACGTGAATATTCATACTTCTACTAAGTGTAACACCAACTCAGTGAAAAAATTGGTTAATATCTTAAATATATAATAATTTTTAGTTTTAATGAAATTCCAAAGGTAAGTTTTTATTCATATTTTACATGAGATTATTCCAATTTTGTTATTGTGTGTTTTTGAAAACTACCTCTGCCATTTTGGGGGGAAAAAAACAGGCTTAAATATATTTACAATTTCAGGCTTTTCTAACTATACCAATCAAAATTTGTGTAAAAAGGATAAAATAATACTACTTAGGTACCATTATGTATTTTTATACATAGGGGGGGGGGCGCTCTTCCCCTCCTGCCCTTTAGTTTAAAAAATAGTGCCCCTCTTGCCCCTCATCCAAAAACTAGTGCCCATCTTGTCATTCATTCAAAAAAATAGCACCCTTCTTGCCACATTTGAAAAAATGCAGACATCCAGCAATGATCCAAACGTGCTATAGCGCATAAATTACGCAAAAAATCGGTGACGGAATGCAAAAAATAGCCTCATACGCATCTTCGTCAAAAAAATTGCTAAAAAACTGGCAAGTTTTGTTAAAAATCACGAAATAATGACTATTTTATGGCAAGATTCGCAAAAAATGGCTAAGTTCGTCACAAAATTTCACAAAACGGCAGATTTCCTTAAAAGATCGTGGAAAAACGACAAATTTCTTCCAAAAATCACAATAAAACAGAAAATTTGTCAAATGAGTCGCAAAAAATGGCGACTTTCATAAAAAAAATAGCGATAAACTGCAAATTTCGTCAAGATTTGCAAAAAAAATGGCAAATTTCGTCCAAAAATCTCAATAAAACAGAATGTTCTGTGAGAAGTTCCTTTTTTTTTTCGGGATATTTTCACGAGATTTCCCATTTTTTGTTGCGATTTTTTTAAAAAACAAAATATGTCGTTTTTGCAATCTTTTAGCAAAAACTGCTGTTTATGCGATCTTTTAATAAAATTTGCCGTTTTTTGCGACTTTTTTTTTTACAAAGTTTGACATTTTTTCGTGATTTTTTTTACAAAATTTACTTTTTTTTCAATTTTTTCATGAAATTTCTGTGTTTTCACGCCTTTTTGAACCGCAAGATTCTAGATTCAACTCTATAAAAGTGCCTTTAAAAATGAAAAAGTACCCTTAAAAATGTAAAAAGTACGCTTTTCAGAACAGTAGCGCCCTGCCATTTTTAAAACCTGGGGGAAACTCTGAAGTTTGTAGGGATAAAATCACTTATTGTTAAAGCAGGGTTGTTTGGTTTAAACCAAGTCGGTTCATACACGTCTTCGTCAAAAAAATTGCTAAAAAACTTGGTTTAAACCAAGTCGGTTCAAACCAATGGTTTTTTAAAAAAAACCATGCTGGTTTTTTTTCATCTGGTTTTTTTATGTTTCATTCTATACATTAAAAAATGCAAAATCCAAGTTATGCAGAAGCTACAAGCAAAGTTTTAGAAAAATTATGACTTAATAAATTTCTAAAATGACAAATAATTTTAATCAACCCAACTTTTCATATAAGCTGTAAATCTACATGACAGAATAATCAATTTTTTACAAAATAGCTTGTTAGAAAAAAATTATTTTTTTTCTTCCTTTTTTTAAAGGCTTAAATATATATGTACATATAAAACCATTAATTGTAAAACATTTATAGCCCAGAAGGGCAGAGTCGAACTAAAAGTGTACTTTTATTATTTAAATTGCTTGATTAGTTAAGATTTACTAAGGATTTCATCATTCCTCAAAGCCTCGAATATGACATTCTTAAGTAATTTTCTCCATCGATTTGATTTTGATGCTAATGAATAATTGATTTTTTTTTTTTCTGTGTTTATTGGGTTAAGTCTTTGTTTATCTAAAGTTTGCAAATACAAAATGAATTAAAAATATGTAATATTTTGAAAAAAAAGTTTTTCTTTGAGAAACGTAGATTTACAGTTAATAACATAAAATGAAATTTAAGATTTCAGTCAAATTCTAAAAGAAAATTTTCTTGATTGGGAGGATTATCTTTTAAGAATAAATAAGAAACTCACGATATAAAGTGGAATGAGAAGAGATTGAAAAATTTGGCGCTAAGGAAGCACCTGTTTACATTTAATTAAAATATGCAATAAGGTATATTTAAATCTTCTATTGCATAAACAAACCCACTACTTATATCAGCCGAGAAAATTGAGGAGAAAGGGACAAGGCAAGGTTTGCTTGAGATATAATAGAAAGAAAATATTATAAAAATATCTAAAGTTGTAATTTTTTGTTTAGACATTTAAAAGTACTAAGCGTTAAAATATAGCATGTAGGCTTATGGCTATTTATATGCTTTAGTGGAAGGCAGTATATATAAAACTGCTTTATATTTTAAGATCAATGTTTTCAATAGTCATAAAAGCTATTAAATAGGTATTTTTGCTTACTTTATGAATTTTGTTTGTTGCCTTTTCTTATAAACTGGTAGTTTTAGAGGAGAAATGTCAAAAGCAATACACAACACTTCTTAAAGTGTGTAGACTCTACTGCTAAATTCAAATCATTCCAAAAATTCTTTATAAAAAGCTTTATTTTCAATAAAAGATAATTCATGTATAGTCTTCTAACTGAAAAATCAGACATCTCATATAACAAGAAATTCAAAGAAATTATTTTGAATAGCGTTGTGAAAATATATATGAAGTTTTATTCATGAAACTGCATCATATATTTATTTATAGTGCTAATAATTAAAAGATTGAATATTAAGATTTTCAAGGTATCAATGTTTGATTATGTAGAACATTTTATTTATCAAATAAAAGACAGCTTTTTCTAAAAATGTTTAATATTTAAATGATTTCAATTTTCTACATAATTAATTGTATATTAAATTGAAAAAATTTATATTAACATTGATTAGAATTACTTTTAAATCAAGTTATTACTCACATATTCAAAAAATTTATTTTTATTGATAAATATGTAATAGGAAATCATATAAAAAAAAAACCTGGTTTAAACCAAAAAAAAAAACATGGTTTTTTACCAACCCTGTGTTAAAGTTTTATCACTGTTTTAACGAAGAATAGGTTTGCATTAAGCATAACCAATCAAGCATACATCACTTCCTCACTCAAATTATTATTTTTAAATGCTGAATAAAAGATACTTGAATTTTCTTGCATCCTAGTTTATTTCATTAAAAAATTGTTATTCCATGAAAAAAAGTATTACTTAACTTCATCCATGAGCTTATATTGAGATGCTTTTCAATGTTTACATTCTAACATGCATTGCATATAATACATTTTGTGTATTTCACAGTGTTGACTTTATTATACATTATTGTAAGCATTCATTATGATTTCTAGCCTATTATTACATTCAAATTACTGTTTTTAAAATGTAAATAAACCCAGAAGTCTGTATCATTCTATTTGCACAATATTTATCCCAAGCTATACAAATTTCAGCTACTTTACACTTTTTAAATATTGCTTGCTTCATACTTAGCGACTGAAATGTTAGATTAAAAAGGTTTCACATAGATAAATAATATTTTTTTATGATGCTTTTTAGTGATCTAAAATGTTAACAATTAAAACTTTTACTAGATTCGTTAATTTGGTTTTAGTTCAGAGAATCGAATAATGCTTAAATATGTACACATAAGTTCTTTTCATAAATTATTTTTAAATGCAAGGTACAAAATACATTAATTTTCTTGCATCTTTGTTTATTTCATTAAAAAATTATTTCATGAAAAAGAAGTATGACATAACTTCAACTATAAGTTTAAATTTAGGGCATTTTTCAATGTTTACATTCTAACAAACATTGCATATAATATATTTTGCGGATTTTACACTGTTGACTGTATTATACATTATTTTAAGCATTCATTATGATTTCTAGTCGATTATTACATTCAAATTACTGCTTTTAAAATGTAAACAATATCCAGAACAGAAATCTGCAGCATTCTATTTGTAAAATTCTTCATCTCAAGCTATACATATTTTAGCAATGCTAAAATTTCCAAATGATGCTTGTTTTATGCTTAGCAACTGAAATGTTGCATAAAAAGGTTTCACATAGATAAATAATATTTTTTATGATGCTTTTTAGTGATCTATAGTGTTAACAATTAAAATTTTTACTAGATTTGTTAATTTGGTTTTAGAACTAAATCTGAATAATGCTTAAATATGTACACTGTACACATAAATTCTTTTCATAAATTCTTGTGATGCTTTCTGAGTTGTTTATTTTATTTACAGCTGTTTAGTAAATCAAAGTTGGTTCTTAATGGATTAATATTATTTTACATGATTTATGAGAAAAAAATTAATTTTTCAAGTCGTCAATTTCAAAATATTTCGTACAATGTTAAATGTGTAAATTTTCATACTTTGCACGTTTTATGCCTAGTGGCTGAAATGTTCGATAAAAGTATATTATTTTTATTTTGAAAGTTAAGTCGCCCAAGAATGGAAAGTTTCATATGAAATGAAAACATATAATAAATAATAGAGTACTTATTTTCTTTTCTTTGTTGGTTAAATATTTTCCTAATTGAAGTATGAAATTTATAGGGTGGACCCGGATAATTCCTGATAAAAAAAAACCACTAACATCTTTTTAATGTTTACAATTGATGTGACCAAATTTAACATAGTTAATGATTTGCTATGAGTCTATTCAATAAAATATAGACTTTGAATAAAATATTATTTAAAGTTTGTTGAATAAAAAAATTTCGATGATCGGGAACTACCCTGGGAACATTGTAATTATTGATCACCCTGGGGCAATTACCAATCAGGACATTCTTTGTACAAATGACAAGTACATTGATCAATGTAGAATATATATTATCAATTTTAATATAGATCTGATTTAATTATATGTTTATAGATGTTATCAAGAAGAAATAAGCATACTTAATTTATTGTTTTTATTGATTTTGAAATTACATCCAAATTTCTCGGTAGAACTTTTTATAACATTTTAAAGCATTATATCATTAGACAGCCATTTCTTCACTCTTTCATATAATGCACTTGCCTTTCACATCTGCATAATGTGCCTCCTTAAGGGCATTTTTATCAAACCCCTCAAGAATGAAAAATTATGCACACATCATAGATTATGAAATACTTTACAGCACATTTTTGAATACGTTAATACCTTCATTCATCTGCAATAATTTTATCTTTGTGTAGGGGGAAAAACTAACAAGAAAGAAAAGTCATGCATGCAGCATAGATTATGATGCAACTTCCAACATATTCGGAATACTGTTAACCTACTATTTTCATCCATATGCAGTAATGTTCCCACCTTGTGCAAAGAACAAAACATAACTAACAAGAACGAAGATTCATGCATACTGCATCGATTATGATGCATTTTCTGACTCATTCTGAATATTGTAAACTTATTGCCATTCATGTACAATAATTTTACCATTCTGTGCAAAAAACAAAGCATAATTAACGAGAGTAAAAAATTTTTCATTAAACATGTTTATATACTTTCCATTTTATTCTGAATACTTTAAACCTATCACTTTCATCTTTGTACAGTAATCTTCCCATCCAAATCCCCCCCCCTGTTAGTTTATATATGTTTTGTGCAAACAGCAAAACATAAATAAACTAACAAGAATGAAAAGTTACACATACAGTATAGATTATGAAACACTTTCCAACACATTTTCATTAATGTAAGCCTATCATTTTAATCCATTTGCAGTAATTTTACCACTCTATATAAAGAACAAATCATAATTAACAAGAAAGAAAAACCTGTGTGCAACATAGATTATGAAACACTTTCCAGCATATTCTGAATATTGTAACGGATATAGTCTTAATCAATCTGCAATATTACCAACCTATACAAAGGTTGAAACATTATAACAAGAATCATGCACGCAGCATAGATTATGAAATACTTTCCAGCACATTCTGAATATTGTACTCCTGATCATTTTAATCCATCTGCAGTATATGTATCATAATGTGTAAAGAATAAACACAATTAACTAGAATGAGAAATGATACATACAGCATAGATTATGAAATCCTTTCTTAGAAATACGGTGCTGAATGTACATTACTTTCTTATCTTATACTAACGTACTTTACTACAGAGTTGTTTTTAACGAAATCAAGTAGCACAGCATATATTAATAATAAAATATGAAATATCTTTTTTTAAGTGGATAGGGGAGGGGTAATTAAACGTGATCTGAAATCATGAATATGAATTCTTTGCATTAGTCTTTAAATTTTTGTTTTTATCTTTTTATTATTAACCTAAAAAAAGCACTGATATCAGTACAAAAAACCCTGAACGGGTTAAAAGCTTGTGACGCAGCACTTTATCTTATATCTCTAAGAATTTTAAATTTGGGTCTTAAAACTAATGATATCAAAATTTATGTGACGCTATGCTATTAATTAATATATACATATATTAAAATTTATTCATTAAGGTTTTATCAATTACATCTTTCATAAATTCAAAATATGAACCTTAAAAGATATGATATCAAAATTTAAGTGACGCCTTGACGAGGCTTTAAACAATGTTTTAAAATTCCATTTATTTATTTATTGTCTAAATACATTTTCATATCTAAACAATACTTTTCATTTTCCAATACACTGTTAAATACATCACTTTCACTGAATATATATAATGCACTGAAATTTATTTATTTGAATAAATAGATTTATCTTTTGGGCTACGCTATCCAAAATCAAAAATAACATTTGAATAAATATTTTTTGCGTCATTGTATCCAAAGTAAGTTAAATAGATGCAAATAGATACAATGACGCAAAAACTATTTATTCAAATGTTATTTTTGATTTTGGATAGCGTAGCCCAAAAGATAAATCTATTTATTCAAATAAATAAATTTCAGTGCATTATATATATTCAGTGAAAGTGATGTATTTAACAGTGTATTGGAAAATGAAAAGTATTGTTTAGATATGAAAATGTATTTAGACAATAAATAAATAAATGGAATTTTAAAACATTGTTTAAAGCCTCGTCAAGGCGTCACTTAAATTTTGATATCATATCTTTTAAGGTTCATATTTTGAATTTATGAAAGATGTAATTGATAAAACCTTAATGAATAAATTTTAATATATGTATATATTAATTAATAGCATTGCGTCACATAAATTTTGATATCATTAGTTTTAAGACCCAAATTTAAAATTCTTAGAGATATAAGATAAAGTGCTGCGTCACAAGCTTTTAACCCGTTCAGGGTTTTTTGTACTGATATATATATATACAGTAGACTCCCTCAAATCCGCACATATTTTATGGATGTAAACAATGAAACTTTTCGTTCAGATATTGTGACAAAATCTGATTTTTTTTTTAGTTTTGTATCAATTCCATATAATTTTTAATTTGCAATTTTCTTATTAATACTCTACTCATGTTTTTTTCATGAAGGAAGAATAAAATTTTTTGGAAAAAATTCAAGATATTTCTTATGTCACTGGTAATCACAATCTTACCAAATTATTTATGCATTAATCAAGATTTTTTGGTTATTATGCCTGGCTAAACTTGAAAAAAAATCCTTATTTTATGATTTTGATGTGAATTAGTAATGTACTTTTATGAGGCAAGTTTTGTTGTATAATTTTGGGAAAATGCATTTAATCTTTATAATGAATATTTAATCATACACTATTGATTATTAACTTGACCTTTGATATTAGTGCTTTAATCATTTCAAATTTTTATTATTTTAGCTTATTACTTATTCTAATATTTTATTATATTGTGAGCATTCATTATAGTTCTGATTGCAGTATTAATTGCACTCAAATTACTGTTTAAAAAATGTAAACAAAGCAATGACCAGAAATCCACAAAATTCTAAAATCCGCACAACCTCTGGTCCCAAGCAGTGCGGATTTGAGGGAGTCTACTGTATATATATATATATATATTTAACATGTATGAAAATATTTGAAGACATATACACGTTTAAAGAAATAGTTTATCATAAAGATGATTTGGAGACTTTATTAATATTCAGTCAATTCATAAATATTCTATTATTGATAACATAGTGGGGCTCCCTCCTTCGACATTCCAGATTCCTGAGATATACATTTAGACACATTCTTCAATATCCTGTCAAAATATACTACTGCTACATTTTTTCTAACTAATTCGGGATTTATTTATTTTTATTTACTTATTCATTTATTTATTTTTTGCAGGAGGTGGGCCATCTTGACAGTTTTTGTCAAAATGGTTTCAGTTATTAATCTATAATAAGAGGATTAACTATTAAAACTAACACCAAGTTTTTATCTTAATAAACAAAAATAAAACTATTATAAATAAAGCAGACTTAGTAGCAATTTGAAGTAAAATTAAAGAAATATTTAAAAAAAAAATGAATAAAGTGAACATTTTGATAAATGTTGTATATAATGTAACAATGTGTTGCATAAAATTCTGGGTTATATATCATGTAATAAAATCATAAAAATTATATATTTTTACTGATTACATATATGCACAACATTTACTTACATATCTGATACAGAAGCTTTTTAAGTTTAACCAATTCCAAATATAAGATTTATTTCTGTGTCAGATTTGCGCTTTTTTATAATTGAATAGTAAGTGGCAGTTCATGATAAATTTAAAAGGAAATATAAATAGAAATTTCAACATATTATTTCACTAAATATTGCTTTTTATAAATGCTCCACTTGTGATTGATTGTTTCAGTAGATTCTTTTGAAAGAGCATATGTTCGTCCTGTTGCAGTATTCAATTCAATGCTACATAATAAATGGTTGAAGGGCACGTTGCAATAATCATTATTTGGCCAATAAAATGAAGTGGAAGGTCCGTTGGGATGCATAAACTTTATATTTGCATCTTTTTCATCATAATTTATGCTCTGAATAATCCCAATATACCAGTGATTATCATAGGAACATGCAACATAATTACTAGTATGTAATATTGGTGGCTGTATGTGTGTAGTAGTTAATTTATGAATTAGACTGTAGTTATCATCAGCACTTATCCGCTTAGTTCCTATTTCACAAATCGAAAGTGGTTTAAAATGATGCATACTCCGAGTTCCTGGAATGGTTCTTGCAATCTTCAGCCGACCAAAAAGATTTTCTCGTAATTTTGATATCTCTTCTTGGCTCACATAAAAAATGTCATTTCTTTTATATGTTCTTTGCAAAAATTATACCTCTGTGTAGCGGACATAATTTGATCATCATAAAACCTCTGCAAACTTGCTTTTGTTGTAAGTCTTTTTACAACTGCTCCAATACCATCACATGGAGATTTGCGGTGGCTGGTTGCGAAAAAAAGACCATTCTGCAGAAATTAAAAAATCTTGCATGTGATAGCATAAATTAAGGAAATTTTTACAATTTTTGTACTGTGGAGCACAACCATAAGTAAAGTACTGCACACTTGTAATATCATTTGAAATGTCACTTTTTATATAATTAAGTAGTAACTGTTGTGTTTTGAAGACCATAGGCACATCATGATTCAAATCATTTGAAATTACACACATACTCTTTGATTTCAAAATATTATGTACTAAATAATAAATTACAGCTGTATGGAGTGTACAATATCCATGATTCTAGTGATAACCCTGAACTTCGTTTTGTACAGTAAATGTATAATTTTCACTGAAATCCATCAAAATTAAGGCTGTTTTATGATCTAAATTTTGTTTTTGTTCCTTCAAATAATTTGATTGCATTTTGGCAATAAATGAATGTGGTATAAGTTTTGAAATTTTGTTTGAAATAATAAGTTTTGAAATTTTGTTTGAAATAATAAGTTTTGAAATTTTGTTAATTCTATAAATTCAGACATAGTGCTGACTTGTCTCACTAGTTCAGATTATAAGTGTGCCTTACAATAAAATAAACATCAAGTTAATTCTATGAATTTTAGAATTATATTCAAATTACTATTCAAAATTTATTTATCAGTGCATTTTTATACTTTTAGTTTATTGATTAAATAGTTTTAGATTCTAAATAAAAGGACGTAAATGTTAGAATATTTATGTTTGTATTACTTTATTTTTATTTATTTCATTTTGAAGACTATATGTGAAACAAAACTTAAACTATATAAATTTATAATTTCCACATTTTTTAATGAAGCTTAGATTGTTTGAATGAATAAAGCTTTATAAATCAGTTTATACTTAATCTTACTGGTTGTTTTTCAGTTAGCATAATGGAAGTTTTATTTGAATATATAGAGGAAATTTAATTTTCTATAGCAGAAATAATATGAATTTTATACTTTAATTTATTTAAACAACATAAAAAAAAGCCTTTAAAAACAAAATTATAGTTTAATTACAATATTTCTTAATTATTATACCATGTATTTACGAAGAATTTAGATCTTTAATAATGCTTTAGATATATTCTGTAAAATTTACAAAAAAAATTTTTTTCAAGAATTTCAAAAAACACCTTTCTAATTTTTTTATTATTAAAAGGTTTCCTTCTAAACTACGTATAAAAAAAATATCAGCCAAATCAAATGGGTAGCACATGTAAAAAAAAAAATGAAATGCATATTTACTTATTTTTCTTAACTTCTTGGATAAAATATTTTTTAAAAATAATATTTGGCTTCTAAAAAGTTTTGTAAACCATTCTTTTAATAAAATGCATTATTAAGAACATCTAAAAAAATATACATCAAATTTTATTAGTAATATTTAGAAAAATAAGCATTTTTATCCAACATTACATGTGTAACGGAACATAATTTTCAGTGAAAAATCGACTGAGGGGGGTATTTTTAAATGCTTGTAATTCATGAAAAAATAATTATTTTAAACTGAAATTTGGTGTAACAACATATCTTTAGACATTGTTTCTGTGTATGAAATTTCATAGAAATCTGTGACGGTGGGTGACATGGTCTGGATGAAGTGACATGGAATGACCCATTTTATATTTTGCGTTTATTTTTATTTTCAGTAAATTTGTGACTGACCCCTAATTTGCTGCAAAAAAGATGCTTCAACTTTAAACAGCTATTACTCGGTTAGTTTTAATCGCAGAGGAATGGGACTTTTCTGTATTACTTGTTAGAGTAGTGGTAAAAATTTACTAAATATCACTTATAGGACTGAAGGACCGTATAAAAATTAAATTTTCGTAATTTTTTAATAAAAGATTTTTTTAACCTAAATCGCTTGAAAAAACAATTCTTTACATCTTTTAAACCATTTTTCAATTGGAACTACATGTCTATGACTAACGGTTTAGAAATTAGCCTTTGGCCACCGTTGAGAGTGGACACTCTGTATAAAATCTTGACTTTTTTTTAAAATAAAAAACACATTTAGCATGATTATTCTGAGTTGCTGATAAAAATTGCTTCAGTGGTATTTTCTCATGTCTGTATTTGTGTAATTCTCTAAATAGCACATAAAATAACTATAGGTTTTAAAGATTTTTTCTCCTTCCCAAACAGCTAAACTCCCCTCCATTTATAAATGCTGGGAGGGAGTCTCCCCTCCTCTGGAAAATTGAATTTCAAGCCCTGGGAAAGGCATTGAACACACCTTTGATATCGCGAACTTCAGATAGTTGGGAGTCTATTGTAGTTTTTAATACTATGGTAAAAATTTTATTACAATTTATTTTCCACATTGATTTTAAATTTTTGTGATAAGTTTGTTTTTTGTTTGTTTTTTAATGAAATGTAAAAAATTATATTAGTTAATTTTATTTTATTGCAGATGCATAAAACCAATAGTCTAACACATCGCATCACTCAAAATGTCTTCAATGTTTGAAACTAATGAAGTAAAATATTTTTATGAAAGCTTTTTGAAAAAGCAGAATCTAACTCACATCGAGGAAAATCTTTAATTTGTGAATTATGCAAGAAGAATTTCTCCCAAAACAGTCTTTTTCGTGTGAGGTATGCAACAAAGAATTCTCTGTTAAGAGTAATTTAAGACTTCATTTCTTAATTCACACTGGTGAGAAACCGTTTGTATGTGAGGTATGCAACAAAGAATTCTCTCGAAAGCACCATTTAACTAGCCATCTCTTAGTTCATACTGGTGAGAAAAATTTAGCATGTGAGTTATGCAATAAGAAATTCGCACGAAAGAATGAATTAAGCCAGCATCTGTTAACTCATACTGGTGAAAAACCTTTTGCATGTGAGATATGCAGCAAGAAATTCTCTCGAAATGGCCATTTAGGTAGACATCTGTTAGGTCATACTGGTGCGAAACCTTTTGTGTGCGAAATATGCAGCAAGAAATTTTCTAGAAACAGTGATTTAACTAAGCATCTCTTAGTTCATACTGGTGAGAAAAATTTAGCATGTGAGTTATGCAATAAGAAATTCGCACGAAAGAATGAATTAAGCCAGCATCTGTTAACTCATACTGGTGAAAAACCTTTTGCATGTGAGATATGCAGCAAGAAATTCTCTCGAAAGGGCCATTTAGGTAGACATCTGTTAGGTCATACTGGTGCGAAACCTTTTGTGTGTGAGATATGTAATAAGAAATTCTCTCGTAAATATAATTTAAGTAGGCATATGTTTATTCACACTGGTGGGAAATCTTTTGTATGTGAGATATGCAACAATAGATTCACTCAAAAGTATGACTTAAGGAAGCATCTGTTAGTTCATACTGGTGAGAAAACTTTTGCATGTGAGATATGCAACAATAAATTCACTGGAAAGTATGGCTTAAGGAAGCATCTGTTAGTTCATACTGGTGAGAAACCTTTTGTATGTGAGATATGCAACAAGAAATTCTCTCAAAACAGTTCTTTAAGAACACATTTGTTTATTCATACTGGCGAGAAACCTTTTGTATGTGAGATATGCAATAAGAAATTCTCTCAAAGCAGTTCTTTAAGATCACATTTGTTTATTCATACAGGTGAGAAACCTTTTGTATGTGACGTATGCAGCAAAAAATTTTGTAAAAAGAGTAATTTAACCAAGCATCTTTTAATTCACAATGTTGAGAAATCTCTTGTATGTGAGATATGAAACAGTAAATTCTCTCAAAAATATGAATAATTACAACATCTGTTATTTTTATAATGGTGAGAAACCTTTTCAGTGTGAGATATACAACAAGAAATTCGCTCAGAAGTATGCTTTAAGCAAACGTCTTTTAATTCATTTTGAAGAGAAACCTTTTGCCTGAGAGAAATGTGTCAAAATATTCTTTCAAAAAATCGGTTCAAGGAAGCATCTGTGAATTCATAGTGGTGAGAAAACTTTTACGTGGCATATAGAAAATAAATTCCCAAAAAGCTATGTAAATATTAAATTTTGATTCTAAAATTTGTAAAATGAAGTTAATTAACTGTGGTATATTACAGAAAAAATATTTCTTTCCGTCTATTACAGTATGCAAAAAGAAGAATGTCCAACGAAGATTAGCGTATTTAAACCATTAAATCAACAGATCAAAAGCTATACCACGAGCCCTGGCAAACTCATTTTAATTTTTATCATGCTTTATATTACCTGAAAATATTACAAATCAGTATTTTTTACATTTATGAACCTGTAAAATTTTATAATAATTAATAGTATTTAAGTTTAAAAAACTTTTGTTAAACAGGATTACTCACAATAAAGTTCTTTGATGGTAAAATTGATTTTTTTTATAAATATTTCAGCTGAAAATATTAATTTTCAAAAAGGGTATGACCCACTGACTTCCTCATAGTATTGAGAAAAATATATATGTGTGTTAATGTGTTTGATACACTGGTTGTTGTTTTAAAAGGTATGATAGCAACAGTTTGATGACTATTGAAATATAATTAAAAGCTGGTAAGATTATTTTCAAATTATGCTTTCTCATCAGGATTATATTAAAAGAAATCCTAATTTAATTGTCAGGTCATTACTAATATCTGTCTTAATCTTTTAAATTCCTTAATTCCAAGATAGCTTATTCTGTTTATATGTAAGGGAATAACCAATTGCGTTTTAATATGCAAAATGAATTTTTACTAATTCTTAAATTCCAGACTATCGAGTTTATGGCTGAAATTTTAAAATTAGTGAAACTCGTTAAAGTGTTGATCTGTGCTACCACTTCCTGGTCTATGCCTTTTATAATATAGTCGCCCACAATTTCGTGCCCATGAGGCAAGAAGCGTTTGAATGATTATCGAGTTACAATGTTGTTAAAAATGAGCGGTTGTGCAACAGAAAATTGTCCTAATCTTTCAAGGCGTGAATTTAGAATATTAAGATTCTATATAACTGAGGAAAGGCATTTAAGTTCTGTACAAATGTTTGAAAGAATGTATAAGTATTGAAGAATTTCGTCAAATGTACCTTGCCAATCTAATTACCAGACATTCTAATGGATGATGAAAATTCCCTTTATATTTTTATTTTATTTCTTTTTTGGTGGGAGAAGTATTGATTTAGGTGGCTGAATTTATTGTTGCTAACACGTAACGAATATGAAGTTCTTTAATTGAAATTTCTTGATTTTATACTTTGCCTTCTACGAAAAGAGGGATAGAATCAAAAGTTCCAAGGCAAGTTAATTTAGATAACTATTGGTTTACTATTAGATCAATGCAACAAAATCACAAAAAATATATTACAATATTTTAAGGATTTTTAATTTCCTCAGCTGAATAATAAAGTGGCAATTATTTATTTATGAGGGATGATAATTTTGATGAATCTTACATTTAAATATAAGAATATCCTTTTAAAAGTTAATTATCCAGGTAGTCTTTTTATTAATACGCAAAAGAGATACATTTTCTGTCGTTTAATTGTATATTTTTCTTTCTTTCAGCAAGATAATTTTTTTTCTCTTTTTATTACGGTCACTAATAGACCGAGAGGTGGCCACACGGACAATCGCCTCATCGAGTTTAGGTATGAAATTCTAGGATTAATTAAATCTCGACTCGCATGTTAAAACGCAATCGGTCTGCCAAGGCATATCTTGGTGAAAAACACGTAAAACTCCGATTTTAACGATTGAATCGTAGATTTAGCATTATGTTTTCGTACTTCCAATCCTCTATGTTTTCATATTTTAGGATGCAGGTAAGCATAAGGGTAACCCTACGAGACAACTGTTAAAATTGGATTTTTAGGTGCTTTCATCCAAGATATGACTTGGCAGATCGATTGCACTTTAATATTCGAATCAAGATTTAACTAATCCAAGATGTTCATCTGTGAACTCACTGAGGTTATAGTCTGGCGATCACCTCCTGGTCTATAACTTTTCTGTCCTGTCTGTGTACAAAACAAAAAAATTTATTAAAATCCAACAGAATGCAGCTTAATGAAGTTTGCATGCTAATTTAAACTCTTTTGCCGCCATTTTGTCTAAAGAAACCACTAGAATGTTTCATGTTGTGTGTATGTAGTTATTTGTTGCCATTGTAGAGTGTCAAAATCATGTTTCCTTAAGAAAAGGTAAAAACAATGCATGTTCTTTTCAACGTGTGCAAGTAAGGTAAATTTGCATTATATAAGATTGCATAACTAATAGATCACGTCAATTTAATAAAGTATGGCTCAAAATTAATTAAGGGATAGTAACATGAAATTTGGCATGGTAATTACGTGGGAGTATCGCAATGTTTCAATTACCGGCGAATATTTTTATATTCTATTCGCACCACTACTTTTAAAAAATACATTTCGTAGTAAATTTTTCTTGCAAATGTTTTCAAAGCATGTATAAAAGATATTTGTTTCAAAAAGTGTTGCGAGGTAAAATAAATTAAAGAAATTCACTTGTAATTGAAACTTTGCGTTACTGCCCCCCCCCCCCACGTTCTTATAGGATGTGTAAATGCTCTATAAAAACAAAATTCTAAAAAATTCAAAATTTAAAATGGGCGAAAAAATTTTCTTAAAAGATCTAAATGCGATTTCTACGCAATCTAATGAAATATCAAACAGATTTCAAAAATAATGGTTGCAAATTGATTACAACAGTCCTTGCTCCAACATAGACTATAATTTACGTTCTTGTAACTACCGTTTCGGGGATTAGGAGCAAAAAAATGTTCTAAAGTGTTTTTTGAGGGATACTGACGGATCTAACATTATAAAATTTGACATGGTAATTTCTTAAATATGCAAATGTTTTCTAAGAACGAAAGAAAATTCCAAAATTAAAAGGATAAAGTGAGAGAAAAGTTTTACGATTTTTATGAAACTTATGAAATACCAAACCGATTGAAAAAAATAATGGTTACAAATTGGTGGTGACTGAACTTGTTCAAACATAAGCTATATTATATGCCCATCATACGTAGTATAGGGTAAGTCTTGCAATCGTTTTGAAAATCGAAAAAAAATTTTTTGAAGGATTTACACGTTTCGGACACTGGAGATTCCGAAAAACATATTTTTAGGGAAAAAAATTGCCGTCCGTCCGTCTGTGTGTGTCTGTCTGTCTGTAACCGCTCTATCTCCCGAACAAATTGAGATAGAGACTTGAAATTTTGTATGTGCTTAGTATGTAAGAATGGGACGAAGCCTATTTAATATCAGTAATCTCAATTATCCGGAACTATTTTTTTCGGACTCTCGAAAAATTCGTTCTGATGAAAGGTATATAAAAATTTTTGAAATGTTTTATTGTAAGGGGTGGAGACAAAGGGAAATAAAATAACATAAATTTCGCATAAAAAGCGAAGTCGATCGAATTATTAGTTGTCGAGATATTTCTAATCCAGTTTTCCACATTCTTTGATTTTTCATGACCCTGTATTTCATTCATTTTTCAATTCAAAGATATCTTTTAATTGCAAATGAGACAGTTAATTCGATGCAAGAAACCGTTAGTTGATATGATAATTATTTTTATAGTTATAAGGATGTTTCTTTTATGCAATTCAGTGCTACTTGAATAGTTTGGCGTTTCATACAATTTGTCGAAATTGGTTCATCAGAAATTCATTAATAGAGCATGATGATGTGTTAAAAATACTTAAATATACGTTTATATTTTGTTTTGGAATTGTAATGCATTTTATATTTACATATGTAATGTTTTCATATATTATGTTATACCTATCCATGATGGGTAAGTATTACGGTGGCCTCCAACGACTAGTTTTATGTTGGTGCTACCACCAGATGAAGGTGCAAGAGAAAAAAAGTTATAAATTACAATTTTTCGATACTGAAGAGCCTAGAAGCTTGAAATGTGGCATGGTAGTTATTTATAAAATATAAATACTCACTAAGAACTATCTAAAAAAATTAAATTTAAAAGGGCTGAAGCTAAGGAAAGGAGTGAAAAGCTTTCTAAAAATGATCTAAATTAAAAGTTATATACAACAGAGGAAATAATAAGCCGATTTACAAAGATAATATTTGTGAATCAACGCTGACATTCCTTCATTATACGTAAACTTTATTTTACGCCGGTGTCACTACTACCTAGGATATGCAGGAAGAACAAACGTTCTAAAAAGTCCTTTAATAAACTTCCTATGTTATGTTTTCTATGGCATATGAATAGCAAAACGATTTCAAAATGAGTGTTGTCAAATTTATAATGACAGTCACTGTTTCAACATAGAACATGGGCAATTTATGTTGGTGTCATTACTCTAGAGCGGTGGTAGACTGTTAGACAAAAAGGCTTGGAATTTGACACGACGGTTAATTTTAAGATGTAAATGCGTACTAAAAAGGGTTTTCTAAAAAATAATAATTCAAATAATTACGGAAATGAGCTTAGGTTAAAAATACTTTCTAAATCCTCATTAATTTAGAATTAGTTTTAATTCTTTTTATTAATTTAAGTTTTATTTCCGCCTAATGCAGTATAATAATGAAATTTAGTCAAAATGTGTTTTAATTAGTAATTTTTGATTTATTCCTAATAGCATAATTTCTTCTTAAAACAATAGACATACAAGTATAATTTGGTGTACTTCAACTATTACGAGAGCAAAGCCGTGGCTTTTAATAATATTTAAGTGAATTCTATAAATTAAAATACATTATTATTTTCGAACGCGATCTCCTATACGGCTGCACCTGTTGCCAAAGCCTGATTACTAAATAGGCGCAAGAATCACGTGCTTCCATTAGAAATAAATTTAAGGATCCCGAAATTGAGAAAACAGAGGGACTCAAACTTTATATTTAATTAATCCGTTCGAAAATTTTATCTGATTTCTTTTCAAATTATTAACTTTATATACATATTAAAAAGATTTTTATAAAAATATCTATTATAACAAATTAAATTTTCTTGTAATAGATAGTTTCAATGAAATGATCACAGTTCTTCAGTTTGTTCATTTTTTTAGATCATGTTTATTTTGCATATTGAATTTGGATGATATGCACAACATAAAATATCAACAATTTAAGCTATTGCCAAAACTGATAGTAGCATTTCAAAACAATATTTTATGCTATGCATACATTCTGAATTAAACTTTTTTTTAAATCAAACTTACATTTTTATACTAATACCATTCAAAATCCTATTTGCATATTTTTCTCAATTGTACCCAATTTTTATGTAAGGATAACTGGTAACATGAAATAACAATTGTTTAATGAAATATATGAGAACTCAATTGCGTCACTCTTTAGAATAATATGTGTAGCATTGGTGAGTTTCGGTTATGTTGCATTTAGCAAACTCTTCTCTAATGAAATGTGCGAAAGGTGGCACATGAACACTGTGTTTATCATATCTTTGGAGATTAATTGGACAACGCCTGCTGCACATCTAAGCATGGCTTTTTGAACATACTTAACTGCTAGTTCCGAAATTCAATAATATCATTAAAAAAATTTCTACGGCAAACAAGAAAATAAGCTCCCAAATTCTGCTGTTTGCAAGATACGGTCCAATTTCTTCCGTGAAATCATATACAAAGAAAAATAAAAATTCGATTTAATTTTGTAAAAGATGGTCCCTGTTGAAAAGGTCTTACCATGGAGATTAAAAAAAAAATTAGGAATTATTCGTCTGAATTCAGTCATTTAGGAGATACAGACTATTTTTTTGTGACGTCACATATTAAAGTGAAAAGAGGAGAACTGCTTTCTTGAAAATTGTATTTTTGAAAAGTTCTTGCCATGGGTAATTAACACGATTAAATAACTAACGAGAACCTAGGTTCAATCAAATATTACAATAGCATGACTACAAAGAAACAAAAAATTCAGTTAGATTTTTTTTTTCATTTGTCATATGTTATGCAGGGCATCACGGAAGAAATTGGTCTCGAAAATACATTCGAATACATCACTCATGACAATACATTTCCAACGATACCACTCTTGACAAAATCGAGAACTAACAATTAAATGAATGACTTTAAATGGCTATATACGTCCATGAATAACGGCAAGAAATAATTTTTCATTTCTTTGTCGAAATTTCCATTGTTAAGTTAATTTATCTGCAATATCGGCTTTGTATTGTAAGTACTTATATAAAAAACCAATATGTCTGTATTTGGGATATATTTTACATATTTCGAATTTAAAAACAATATTTAGACAATAAGGAAATTTCATTGGAATTTTTGCAATATTGGCGCAATTTTAAGCTCCAATAGAAAAAATTTAATCAATATTTCTTGAGTAGCAAGATTGAGAGATTAACAAATTTCAAAAACTACTTCATGTATAATATAGTATAATACAGAAATCTCAATTCATAATGATTTATTGACCATAAATTCAAATTAGTTTTCGATATAAACTATTGGAACATGCATAATTTTGATGACACAGTTTATCGTTTTCTAAAAATTTAGATGAGTGAAAAAGGGACTTTCTACCCACTCAGTACACGCATCTCTGTTTTCTTTTCTCATCTCCATTATGATTCTTGAGTCTTCGATGGTGCAAAACTGGCAAATGTTTAGATCACAGAAAGGCGATGAGGCTTCAGCAACTTGCCACTTACGATTTGCATCATCCCAAAAAACAGGAGGAAAGCAGGAATCGTTTAAATTACCCGAATGATTATCAAACACGTAAAGTGTATCTTTAATTGTGACAGCTTTCGGCAAGAAGTAAGCAAACGGCAAATTTTCAAAGTCATTCCAAGTATCCCTCTCAGCATCATATACTTCCACAAATTTTAGACGGTACTCGTAACGGTTCTGTCCACCTAGAATAAACAGTTGATCTTGATAGACTGCCAATGCAAAAAGGCGACGGTAAGTTTTTGGAGCACTTATTCTACGCAAGATATTCGAGATCGGATCATAAACTTGTGCGGAAAGATGTTTAGTGAAAATATCTCGGATTCCGACCATGTAAATCACATTGTTGACTGTAGCAGCTGCACTTTCAATAAAAGGAAGATGGATTGCGGCGATTTCCCATGTTTCGGAATCAAAATTATATCGTTCTAATGTTGTTATAATCTCATCCGTTTCTATTTCTGGCGAAATTCCTACCATAGCAAAAATATAATTTCCAGATTTTACCACATTGTAGTTCCGACGGGGTGTGTTTGGCGGATTTAAAGTTGACCATGTCTTCGACAAAATATCAAAAGTATAGATCACATTCGTCGCCATATCAAGCATTATGACAAACGGTCCTGATCCATGCAAAACAACATCAGGACGAACCATTTTTGAAGTGATATATCGCCAATAATCAGTGCCTTCATCGTATGTAATGAAAATTTTAATGCCCACACTATAATCTGATCTGTTAACGAAGAACTTGGTAAAGAAATGTAACATTTGGGGGATGCGATGTTTTGGAACTGGAACTGCTGATTGTTTAGATATAGTTTCTATTAGCTTGATGCAGGAATGATCTTCCTTAACAAGTGGATGATCAAGAATTTCAGAGCGCAAATCATTGTCAGCATCATTAAAACGTACGCAAAGAATTAGATTTTCGAGCCATTTCTTTCTTTCGTCTGGAACTTCACAAACCTAGCGCTCTACAGCCTTCCATAATTGCCGTTCATTCGAAACATTCAAGAAATCGGAAGACAGCAGCCAAATTAAAGATTCCACCGTCAAATCCTCGAATCTTGAATTTTGGTCTCTTAAGATTCTTTGAAAATTCACCTGAATGAAACGAGAAGATGCCTTGAAAACGCCACCATTTCTATCTTTTATTCCTTCAAGAAACAAAGGAACGCTATTTGATGTTGTCAGATTCGTGATGGCTAAAAATTTACAAATGTTTTGAAGTTTTTCAATGCCCAAGAGCTTTCCAGTATAGATGTAATTCAAGATGACTTCTAAAGTTGAATCCTGGATCTCTGGAACGAGTATGTCAGTTTGCCCCACGGACGAGTTGCAGAATAAGTTGTGGAAATACTCACTTCTCATAGCTAAAAGCACGCGATGAGCTTGAAACTCACGGCCGTCTTCTGTTCTTAAGTGAGCATCGTACAAGTACTCGAAGCCTCGGAAATCTTCAAACATCGCCATTATGCTTGGTGGTGATGCACTATTTTATTTTTGCTGCTTCTCTTATTTGCATTTGACTATCGGTAAAAAATATGTATTGCTAATTCTAAAAAGCTTTTTATTGTTGTACATTTGTTGCATTTATTCATTAAAAAATATGCTGCTTTAAACAATTACTTTTTGAACAATGTGATTTTTTTCTATTTATCATCTTGAAATATTTTTAGTTGTCCATTGTTACATAGTATATTCGTTCTCAATGAACATACTAATAAGTTTTTTAATTTTTTTCATTCAAAATGCTTTTAGTTGGTTACTTACGCGTATTTATTGTTATGCAATCGTCCTATTTTTTTATTTTTACATTGTTTGAATAAATACATTATTACATTACAGCTTTTAATATTCCCCAACAAACTTGAAAAGGTTTATTATTCGTTTTGTCTGTTTGTCTGCCGCCTCTTCAATTTCTAACACGCATAAATGTACTCAGATTGCGTGCGAAATTGTTCAGATTTTAAATAATACGATTAAAAATTCGGGAAACGCGGCCATTCTTGACAACAGCAGTAAGTGAATAAAGTAAAACCGCCTTAAATGTATTCTTCCAACCCTTCCGTACTTGCTCATGTTGGTTTAGTACATATCATGTAACCGAATCCTAAGCGCAGCTATTATCTTCCGAAGTTAGTTATCCTTGCTCCGCGACGTAAGAAAGATGGCTTTCCTTGAACAACATTGCAGTATTAAATTCTGACAACGATAAGGTAAAACACCAATAGAGACTCTGAAAATGCTAAGAAAGGTATACGATGAAACTACTATGGTGATGCCCAAATTTTATGACTGGCAACGACGTTTCAAAGAGGACTGAAAATCCATCTAGGACGATAAACGATTTAGGCAACCTTCGCTGAGGTCAGACACCGATACTTTCTGCTTGAGAACGCACCAGCATATCGATACCAACTGTTAAAACAATTCTTCGTCAAAACTAGCGCTAATGTCTTCCTACATCTCCCCTATCAACTGGACATAATCCCATATAACTTTTATCTATTCCCATCAATGAAAAAACATTTACAGGGACGCCGTTTTTATTTATCAGACGCAATGAAAACAACATCGCAGGAAGCCTTGTGAAAGGTTGAAAAAATGGCTTCCAACGATACTTCCAGAAGTTTTACGAAAGCTGGCAAAAGTGTATCGACGTCCAAGATGACTACTTTGAAGGTGGACATGATTCGTTGCTGTGAACTGTTCAGGGAAATGTTTTTTTACAACCTTTCCCCGATCTTTTGAATCATACTATGAATATACCTTATAGTGTATTGAGTGTACTATGGCATACTCGGTATTAAAAAGTAAGTGTAGGATTTACAATTAGATTACTGTGATATTGAAAACAATTCCCTTACAATACGGTGTAAGGAAGAAAATCGTTTGCGATCTCTTTAACCCTTTTCTGACGGGAGCCTTTTACGACATTTTTTTTTGTTTAGTCACTGGTTTTAAAAATTTTTGCTTTATTAAATCGAGAAAATGCTCCAATTTAATAAGGCAAATTTTACAGTATAATTCTATTGGTGGGGATAAACAAGGATACTTAAGTCTTTTTTGCGGCTCGTATACGTGTCGCTCGTCCCCAAGGGATTAATGTTATTTCAGTATATTTTAAACGTATTGCAATTCATATATATCGCCGCGGTGTACCACGAGAAGTTTACTGCAGAATATGCTATGCATAGTGTCAGATATCTGAAGCTAATGGACAGGTAGCTATTTAGGATTACTGTTATCTGATATTATGTTTTTACTTATTCGGTATTGTATTTGATATGTACTGACTTGCCGTCAGGAGAAAGATCATAAGTACGGTTGCTTCCTCAGAAGATACCAACTAGGAGAAGTGGGTATGTCTTGGCGCGATTTTTCTGTCTTGTTTAATAATTTGATCTAATAATATTAAGTGATCGAACCCGGGCTATCTACGTTACAGAGTATAGGCCAAAAGTATTTTTTTAAGGGTTCCGTTCTTATAAAATGAAAACGGAGCCATTATAAGACCACTCCCTTGTCCCTCTGTCCGACTGTCACAGACATTTTACTCATAAAATATGAAATGTGTAAAGCTCCAATTGGGGGAAGTAATAAAGACTGTTAACCCCAGGGCTCGAAAATTCGAAGAATTTTAAGGTTCCCAGCTGCGAACCCACATGAAAAGTATAGTTTCCCAGAAAAATTTATGTGCGAGTATTTTGACGAAATTGGCCATTTTATCATGATTTTTTAAAGAACTTTGCCTTTTTTACGATTTTTTTTGAAGAAATCTGCCGTTTTTCGCGATTTTTTGACGAAATCTACCGTTTTTTCGCGATTTTTTGACTAAATTTGCTGTTTTATCACGATGTTTTAACAAAACCTGTCGATTTATCGCGATTTTTTTAAATAAAACATCATTTTTCAATATTTAACATTTGTCATTTTTCCACTATATTTTGACGAAATCTACCGTTTTTTTAGTGATCTTTTGACAAAATCTGCTCTTTTATCATGATGTTTTAACGAAACCTGTCGATTTATCGCGATTTTTTTTAAATAAAGTGTCATTTTTAATATTTTTTAAGTTTTGCCGTTTTTAAACTATTTTTTTGAGGAAGTTTGTCCTTTTTTCACGATTTTTTAATGAAATTTGCATTGCTTCCCACAATTTTTTGACGAAATCTTTTATTTTTCGATATTTTTGACGAAATTTGCAATTTTTTGCAAATCTTTTACGAAATTTGTCGTTTTCTGTGATTTTTTAACGAAATTTGCCGTTTTTAGCGATTTCTTGACGAAATTCAGACTTTTTCTGTAATACTTTGACGAAACTACACATCCCATGTTGTTAGGAGCTATTTTTTGCACACATGCTCCGACTTTTTGCGTAATTTACGTGTTATAACGCGTCCGCGCCATCGCTTGCGGTCACGGCGATTTGTTAGGTTCCCGGTCGGGAACTTAAGTGAAAACATATATGCTCCCAGAAATGATTTCTGGGTTCCTCGGGATCCCGAGAACGCTATTTTTCGAGCTTTGGTTAACCCACATATTTACACATTATTAAACATTTACAAATATATTTAGGAGGGAGTAGGAGGCTAATCATACTACTTGAAGAAAAAAATCTTTTCTTTGTATATCGTGTGGGGTAACTTGAGAAATCTTTCATTATGCTGAACTCAAAAACATATTTCTTTAATTTTATGCATTATATCTTCAGAGATATCGTCAAAAATATAATGCACAAATATGTGCCCCCCCCCCCAACTATTTCTGAGTCTACTGAAACAAAAATTATGAAAAAATAATGTTTTTAGGTGTTACTTTAAACTTTTCAGAAAAATTATAGAGATTACTCTAGTTAAGTACGCATAGGTTTTGAGAAAAGCACATTTTTCTGTTATAGATAAATTTCGATTTGTGGGCATTATGCAAAGGTGTAGAGGAGCGGTGGAAGTACCTATCGTAGCAGAAGAGCATTGTTAATAATGATTTTTGAACAAATTTGTCGGTGTTAGCTGATATTAACTTTTAAAGGCAGGGACGATTTAGACATAAATAATGACGGGGATGGAGAACTCTGTATACCATAGGCTTTTAAAGCCTTCATAACAACTTTTAATAACATATTTGTATAATATAATCCAAGTAGCAGTTTAAAAGCAATAAACTTCAAACTGTTCCAAACATAGTTATTTAATTATAATTATTAAACATATAAAAAGGGTTCGTGCGCATAAGTAATTAAAAAATATATACCTTTTAGTATCACGATTTTTTTATGCCTTATGTAATGCAAAACGTTTCTTATTTCAGATATAGGGCCACTACGTTACGAAATTTCTGGTATTAAAATGTCTGTTTTTTATTACATATGCATGCGAACCCTTCATAAATACTATGCTGTTCGCGACTAGTTTGCATTGAGTGGGTCTCTCTTAACGACCCTTGCGTACTTAAAAGTTAATTAAAAACGTATCTGGAAAACGCGCCACGGACCAAAGCGTCCTTGCAAGTTTGCGAGCTTCTTTAGCAAAATGCCAAATTTAAACATTGAACAAGGGTTTTGTGTTATATACACTGTACAGAGGAAAGGTTGCTACAACGCGGGATTTAGTTTTATGAAATACCAAATGAAGTTTGAATATGCACTACCTTTTATTTTCAGTACCGAGTTAAGTTCCTTATAATTTATGTAGGAAAAGATAAAAAAAATGAGTTATACATAATAGCAATATTTGATATTATTTAAGCTTCATATCACTTTGAACTTTTATGGTATATCTATTCATACTTTTCTAGTACATACAGCTATAACCAATTCTACATTTTTATAGTTTTTAACAAAATCTGATTTTTCTTTCAGCAATGCTTTTCTTTTATTAACACGTTAACTCCTTCGCGATCAGAGCATTTTGCTTAATTATTAATCCTTAACCATCGGTTTGTCAAAACAGAGAATCTTCTTTATTTGAATCGCGAAAATGATTCAATTACATAATGCAACTTTACAATAAAAAATAACTGGTGGCAATAATATAGGAATCAGAGAATTTTAAATGACACTTATACCAGTTGCTCGACCCCAAGGGGTTAGTAATAGGAGAGATCTGTGTACCCAGGGTCACTTTTTTTTCAAAGAATAAAAACAGAACGATTGACCAGTTTACAATTGTGAAATTGATATGTACACATTATACTGATTACTTCTCATTGGAGTTAGTATAAATACTTAAAATAAAAAAGTGAACAACCCCTACTAACTCGGTAACAAATTAACGTATAATGAAAATACGGGTTAAATTACCTTAGAAAGACCACGACGGAGGACATTCCCTTCTGGGGTCTATATCTCCCGTGTGGATAATTCGCCGTCATAAGCACAACCAACTAACCAATCGTAGTAAAGTAGGTGAAAAAAATTTTAAATGTCTAAGGTTAAATCATTTTACAATTTCAGAGGACAGGTAGACATTTTCACTGAAACTTAAGTATTAACCCTACTTCTACAAATTTAACTGCTATTTATATAGTTTAGATTTAGATATAAAAAATGCTAAAACTATGGTGTCTTACGCTTGAAAAATCCGCTGTAATGGGAACATAGCTAGGGCTAATATCAGGGTTACGCCGCACAGAGGGGCAAAACCCCAAAAAGCTGGCCAAAAGTCAAAAAATGAAGTTACGATTTAGGGAATTTTGATTATATAGTTAGCTAGAATAATGTTTGGAAAGTCAGAATCTGTATTTAAAAAAAGATTTTTGCTTCGCCCTTACAAACAGCATTATTTCAAAAATGATGTTTGAAGGAATATCATTTAGAGCGAACAAAAACAGCAAAACAATAGTTCCTCTAAACGCTCGCTACATTTTATCATATTATCCGATTTTAATGATTTGAAATGGATTCACACTATGATAGTGTGCACTTTATTTGCATGTATTACCAAATTTATACTAAGCACATATAAATTAATAAATTCATAGTCATTTTTGATAAAATATTGTAGAAAATATTTTTTTTTTTTTTTGCTTTCAAACATCAAAAAAGTTTAAATGTTCCACAGTGTTCTGCAACGAAATTTAATAGAAATAATAACCTGGGCTATTGTCTAATGATTCATGAAAAACCAGCTGCCAAAAGCTGCCATTCTGCATTTTACGCATATTTTAGTAACCCCAAGTAAAAATGCCACTTTTTCGGCCGCTTCAAAAATTCTGAAATTCAGTACTTTTCACATTAATTTAGCTGATAAATATCTTTCAAATTTTTTAATTATTCAATTTTGTAATAGTTTATTACCTATTATATTGTAAATAAGTACTATAATCATAAGTTTAAATTAATTTGATAAGTAAGCTTAGTAATGAAAAAATTGAAAATAATTCTCTATTATTGATCCGATTGAATAAAATTTTCTTATCTTTATGGGCAGTAATTTTGTTTGTTCTACTGTAATTAGAAAAATTATTTTGCCAATGGCAATATTTGCTAGATCAAACTACTGAGAATATTGTATTTCATGAATGCGAGTGAAAATCATTATGAATATAACTTTCACCTACATTAGCAATTTGGATTTGTTTTGCAAGTAAGGATGCGATTGCAAATGTATTCTAAGTACATTTAACACTAGAACGGCGGCAAAATTTTACCTACTGGAACGGCGGAAGGGGTCAATTTGACCCCTCGATGAAACTACTGAAATAACAATGCTAAAACAATTTTAAATGGCATACATTGTGACAAATATGTAATTTCCCTGTATTTCATAATTTATAGTTAATATTACTCGATGTTTTATTTAATTTTTAAAGTACTGTGTATGTAACGGCTGCAAGGCGATCAATTTGGTACATAATAAACTACTCAAAAAACTCATTAATTTGACATAAAAAATGGTTTAAAATAAATGTTTTCAAAAATTAAAACCAATGTTAACTAAAATAAAACACAATTTATAAAATAATAATTTTTTTAAAATCTACTTACTCGCCGAATGAATTACACTCTGAATCCAATAAATGAGAAACGTATTCTGTTGTTTCCTTTATTTCATTATAAATGTAGCTGAATGGTTTATATCTAAAGCATTTCGTTTGAATTTTTTTAATGCTTAACATAGTCCTGTACATGTATTAGACATTAATGCAATTGATACAAAAATAATTTTTAACAATTTTTCCAGTGCATTTTCCGCACACAACTTTGGAACACGATGAACAAAATTCTTGAGATTTGTTTCCATTGCACTTCTGTACTTGACACTTTTTTCTCTTTATATCCACTTTATTTTCGTTTGTTTTTTCTGAAGATTCAGGAAGGATCTTTGGGAGTTTTGACGCCATAAGAACCATTCTTAATTCCTCTCCTAATTTCAATAGAAAATCTCTTCTACTGATGGGCTTGCCTGTTACACTTTTATAAATTATCCAGGCGTTCAAAGCTGCATGATCTAAAATATTGAAAAAGATATGTACAGGTCATCGTCTAGAAGCAGATTTAACGGAGTATTTTCGGCACATCTGATCACGAATATCCACACCACACTTTGTTGCGTTGTTATAATCTATTGAATCTGGCAACTTTTTCAGGCTGTCCTCAGTTTTTACAGTAGAATGTAATGAGCTCAATAGAAAAACACTTTTGTTTCGTTTGGCTTGATAGATGGTAAGTGACATATTATCATGTTCCACTATCTTCGATGAATAAAGAGTACTGCGCATATTTTTCAAAGCTATAGGAATTTCTCTTCTGTTCTTTTTCATTGTGCCAACCAAAGTTGTATTTTTAGATTTTAGCATTTCAGCTAATTTGATGCTAGTAAAGTAATTATCTGTCGTAATATTCCACCCTTTGTTTAGATGGGGATCTGTTAATTTCATGACAACATTTTCAGATAAACGTAATTGAGGATTTGCCGTTTCATCTTTTCCTAGATAAGGAAATCCATTCAAGAGGTATTTGGTAGCAACGTCAACAGATAACTAAAATTTTATTCCAAATTTATCAGGTTTATTTGGCATATATTGCGTAAATTTACATCTAGCTTTAGATGGGAACAATTGTTCATCAACTGTAATATTTTGTCCTGGTCGGTTGCATGTTTTGCAATTTTCAATAAATTTATTCCACATTTCAGATGCAAGAGCAAATTTATCAGTCTGTAATCGACTAGATCTTGTTGTTTTTTTCGTCAAACCTCAAAAATCTTTTTATTTCTTTGAACCTATCTCTTGAGATAGTTTCTTTGCAAAATGGTATGCCCCATGCTTCAGACCACAATGAATATAAATCTAAACCCTTTGCTCCTGTTGCTCCACGAATATATAATATAGCAACAAAAGCCTCTAACTCAGCTAGAGATAAACTCCAGTCGTTATTTCCACGTTGTCGATGAGCTTCTGATTCTGTACATTTCTTTATATGCAACAAGATAGCATCGTCAATGAAAAGCTTGAAAGCACTAGACACTTTGTCCTCAAAAACACGAGTCTTTGCAAAAGATGTTGGTCCCGCCGTTTCTTTTAGAACATTATAAGCAGGAACACGGCCGCAAGCTGAATTTTTAGAATTTATTTCATTCCAGATAGTGTTATCAGGGGCCGTGAAAACAGTTTTGATAATACCCTGATCCGCTTTTTTTCGTTTATTTCTGCTTAGCTGTTCTTCGTTCACATCACTGTCCTCGGATTCACTAATAGTTTGTGTCTGAAATTCATCTTCAGATTCTACAGAAAAATTATCATTTTCACCTCCGTCAGACTCATTTTCAGAGAGCTCCTGCAACAATTTTTTAATTTCTTCATTAGTAAGACCTCTTTTTCGCTTATAAGACATATTTTGTAAAATTTGAAAATAAGATGGAAAAAAGTCAGAATATCAGCAAACGACAGAGTTTTTGTTTCAGCGTATCATTCACAGAATAAAGGTAAGGCGATAATGAATGTGACGGCAGAATTTTCCCGCCAAACTGTCACTGGTATTCGCGCGTTCCACACAGGGACCTGGATTCATTTCACCGGCGTCATCTATGTTTCTTTTACTGCGAGAACGAAAACAGACAGGTGAAAAGAAAGGGATTATGGCCAAAAAATTGACACCCTTTTGTCGATGAAAGCGGGAAGATATATGTTCAACTGCCTGCCTTAGGAACAATGGAATTCGTACTCAAATCATAAAATCCCTCCCCTACGGTTACCACCTGCTGCGAGTAATCTGAACTAACAAAAGTAACAAATGCGAAAATACATTTGTCTATTTGTGAAAAGAAATGTAAGTATAAAAAACCCTGCACCTGCTTTTTTTCTTTTCTTTTTTTTTTTTTTTTGAAATATTTTCTTCAAAATAATGGAAAAAAGCTAACAAAGGAAAACAACTATCTTAGAAATAACAATATAGTGTGACCACCCTGGTTTGTATTTCTCTGGGAGACAGTATAAATGCATCCGAAAAAAAGCTTATCACTGAAATTTTCTCATGGTTTCACAATGCTTCGCGTACAAAGACTATTTTACCAAAGGGGTCAAAATGACCCCCGTCCGCCGTTCTAGGAATACATGCAAATATTTCAAAAACTAACAAATCTAGAATGCTGATTTTTTTAAAAGAAATATATGTTATCTATTTAGGAAAAGTCAAAAAATTTCAAACGATTTCTTCCAACCAAACAAAAGTGATCCAAGGACGAAAGTGCTCAGGTGTCAAAATGACCCCTACCGCCGTTCTAGTGTTAAAGAAATATTTCACTATGAAGATGGCAGGAGGTTCTAATATATTTTTCCTTTCTCCAGTGCTACTAGAATACATAAATATTGCGAATAAATCAGGAATCGTCAATTTGAAAATTCCGAGATCTTCATTTCACTGATTTTACGGGCCAATCAAGATCCTATTTTTTCAATAAACACGAAAGCTACTGTCAATGAATGGGATTGTATTAAACACCAGGAGAATTAACTTATTTCTTTAAGTACAATCATTGATACAGAAGAAATAGTCGTTAACAACGAATTAGCGTAATACTGAACGTTACTACCTATGTCAGACAACATCAAAACAGCTTCTTACCGATATGATATTTTTTAAATTAAAAGTGGATAGAGATAATTTAGAATTAGGAATATCTACGTTACATGCTAAAATTTTTAGAGAGGGCTTACACCTGGCAGACAGACTGGATAGAAAAAATGGAAAGCTTGTACTTTGCATGAAATGACTGAAATTGCAAAATAAAATATGCAAAAAATATTTCGTTTACAATTTAGACTTCTCGTCGAGAAACCAATTCCCAGATTTAGAAGTACGAATGATGGCAATACAATTCGATAGTTCTTTGAAAACGCAACTACTTGTGCTTCTATAACAAGCGCATACGAAGATTTGATTAAACGATTTTATGTCTTGAGTAATTTCTTGTAGCTATGTCTATATCATCAATTTCGAAGATTTTTCCTTATAAACAGCTCGTAGATTTGAACTACTTTCCTGGTTCTATATGCCTACTTCAGTGCAGAAACTATTTATTAAGGACAAAGAATTGACATTATCTTCATTATTGCCAATTTGTTAAATGCCATAAGATACTCAAGAATCATGCAACAAACTGATCAAAAGGCATCGAGAAAATTTATCGCAAACATGCAGTAGTGCGAAAAAAAGAAAGATATTTTTACATCTTTTAATGTCATCAGATTCTTTCATTTCCAGTTTAGGTAAATTATCGTAGAAGAAAATAAAATCATTGATCCTAAAAGCACAGGAACTTTTAATACCGCCAGCAAGTTCTGCTAACTATTTCGACACCTTGACCTCAAAAGAATCTTTTTATTATACTACAATTGATTCTAAAGGTAAATTTCGGAAATATATTTTCATTTTGATTTTAATAATATAAAATTTAAATAGTCTAATATTTTACTTTCTATTAACACATTTAAATTTTAATTAAATATGTCTTGGTTCCTTGAAAATTCCTTTCTAAATTTAGCCTCGAAATTTTAAATTTTATTTAAATCTAATAATTTTTGCTTTTAATCTGTCATTTTATTTATTTATTTATTTTTAAAGTTTAATTTTTGAATCCTAATTAGCATCCAGAAAAGTTTACGAAATTTCATACAAATTGAATAACTTTCGAGAAATTTAAATTTTTGTTCCGCCATATTGTACCCGCCATTTTTTTAAAATTGAAATTTTGTATTCTTACTTAGCATCCTCAAAAACACCTGTATACGAATTTTCGTACAATTTGAATAACATTTTCATATTTTGGCCAGCTTTTCGGGATTTTGCCCCACTGTGCGCCGCTTTGAATTAAACTCAAGTTATTTGGCGAGAAAAATAAAATCAAAATCATAAATAAGCAGACATTTAACTAAAATAAGTGGTATTACACATAAAAATTTCAAGCGACAAAAATCGCTAGCGTTTTTTCGTTTCCAAAGCATTTCATTGGTTGTTCGAGAAAAGGCTTTTCCATCCTCCGGATTTTCAAGCATTTGATTGGCTGTTACTGGCGATTCCAATGGTTTTAGGCATCAAAGATGCTTCGACATAAAATAGTTGTTTGCTTTCGGAGCGACTTCCTTGGAGTCATAGTATAATACAGAGACGCCTAGATTTTGAAGCGACTTTGACCCTTTGTGTAATAGCACTTTAAGTATCGCCATTTCATAATTATATCTGCTAGTTTTTTCTCTATGGATTAGATAATAAAAAAATTAAATTAAAAAAATAAAAAAGCAAAAAAAAATCTGTTAATCACAAGGAAAATCACCTTATCATCATTTCATAATTATATCTGCTAGTTTTTTCTCTATGGATTAGATAATTAAAAAAATAACTTTAAAAAAATAACAAAGCAAAAACAAAATTGTTAATCACAAGGAAAATCGCCTTGAAGCACATATTCAAATTGTTTTGAAAAAGGAAATTCTAATATTACTCATGTATGTAAAAAAGATCATTCAAAAGTAGTAGCAGGAATCCAGTAAAAATCTGCAAAAATAAAATAATTTCAAGAATTTGACACAAAAGATGAATGCTCCACGCTAATTGGCGAATCAACTCATTTCCTGGACAAATGAAAGAGACTGAAATGAATTTATAAATTTCTTGTTAAATAAGTTTCTAAATGCATAATACTTAAATAATTTAAACTTGACCATTGAATTAGTTTATTTTTTTCTGCAAATTTCTATAATAATGTACAAATTGCGTGTTGTTGTAGTTAAAAGCTTCAACAGTAATCTTTATCACAGAGGTTGATTTCCAGCGGCAGAAACTTCCACAAGCAAATTTAAATAGAAATTTTCTTCTTATTTAAACATCTTGTTAATAGCCCACAATAGTCACAGAAAAAGTACTCAAAAAGACCCGGATGATAATGTAAAGTCTATGGGAGCGTTCTTTTCGAATATCTCGCTGAAATTTTAATATTTTTAAATGATTTTTTTGCACAAGATAGCTGAGAACGATCCACAACCGGCCTAATTTTTACTTTTTTGATTTTGCTTATATATTTTTTATATTACGATAGTTTCTTTTTCAGAACCGGTTTAAACAGGTTTCGAAAGCTAAAGTAATTTTTTAAAGAAAATCTGAAACGAAAACTGAAAAAGTAAAAACTAGGCCGGTTGTGGATCGTCCTCAGCTATCTTGTGGAAAATAATCATGTAAAAATATTAAAATTTCAGCGAGATATTCGAAAAGAACGCCCCCATAGACTTTACATTAGCGCTCGGCTTTTACCGCGTGACTAGTGTGTGCTCTTAATGCAAAATTTCAGTCATAAATAAGAGCAGAAACAAAGCTTCATTTTTACTAGTGGAAGTTTATTTTGACGAAAATCAAGTTCTACATTTCTGCCATACAGTGACAATCTAGATAATCTCCTGTCAGTGCCATTGAAAAGGACTGTAATACTTGGTCAAACTAACAACCCCCCCCCCCTAACCTCTGTACATGTAGATAGCTTGCTTGGATTATACTACCTCTCACAATAAAGTTCGGTGAATAGTCGTGTAATATTAATGAAGATGAAATATTAACGAAAGTTACCACACCATCTTTTGAAATAGTCATCTCCCATAACTATGCACCGTTGAGATCTGTTATACATGTACTGGGAAATTTTCAAGAAGTCTTCTTTTGGGATGGAGTCAAACGTTTTGTCATGTTTCATTGGATGTCAGCAATATGGTCGAATCTCTTTCAAAGGGAGTTTGAGTGGTGAAAATAGGAAGAAGTCTGGAGGATTAAGATCTGGCGATCATAATGATACACCATCCCTCATGAATTTCTTTCAGTGTCTTGCAAAGCTTAAAACCAAACTTTAAACTGGTCTTTTGTTCGTCAATTTTCCTGTTCTCAGTTAAGAACCAACACACTGAACAAGCACTGAGCAAAGCACGTCTTACATAAAACATAAATGACGCTCAACTGAGCAACGGTGGAGGAAGATGGTCAACACTTGCCTCTATGCAGGTGCAGCGTTTTGTTTCTCCAGTGTTGCCAGATCTGTCGTTTTGAATTCATTCACCGAACTTTTTTGTCCGAAGTAGTATAACAAATATAATAAAAAAACATACCTCAATAACCCATCATTTCCGAGAAAAATTCAAAAAGAGTATGACATTGTGTCCATTGCAAGAAAAAATGAACTTTAAATATGAACATCGGTATCTGCATATGTTTAGCTAGGAAATATTGAAACTTGCATGTGTAATAACACCAGTAAAAACAAATAGAAATTTTTATGCAATTGCATGAATAAGGAGTTCGAATAAGACAAAATTTTCTATTCAAATTTACTGGTGGGAAGTTTGCTCCTGCAGCAATCAGACACTTGATCCAATATTTTAAAAATGCCATCATGTTGGGATAATCTCCTCAGTAACTTCATCTAGAAGTGAAACACAGAACACTATATGTCTTCTCATCTTTATTCTTAACTCCACTCAAAGCACATGATGACGAGATAGGCTCCATTTAAATCCCCAGAAAATTTCTTAAGAAGAAAATTGAAGAAATGAGTAACTCTTTTTTCATACAAATATATTTAAGCACATTTTTCATATTTTTTAATTCAATAATGTCTTTGTTATTGAATGAGATATTAAGATACAATTTCTCCTTTCAAATCAGAATAATACTTAATTTTTGGGGGAAAGTTACATTTTAATGAAATAACTAACTATCCAAAAACCTTTATATAAAACTTTATTATAACCTATTGACAATATGCTTATTGAACATGCCAGGGGTTATTTGCTAATTATAAAAAACACACTATGCCATGAAGAATTTTTAGGAATGGATTTGGAACAAAAAATGTACAACTTTCTTATAACTAAATGCTAAAGTATAAAAATAAGTAATACTAAATGCAACGTTATATAAAAGGTTCACACTCAATTTTGACAGTAAAAATATATAAGTGATTTTCTGAAGATGTGTCTATTTGGTATGAGACAAATATGGTTTTCTTAGAGTACTAATCTGAGCAAAGTCTCTGGAACATATTTCACAAACAAAAAGTTTTATCATCTATATGTATCAACAGATGCTTTCTTAGAGTACTCTTATCAGAAAAGCCTTTAGAACATATTTCACAAACAAAAGGTTTTTCTTTTGTATGGATCAAGACATGTTGTCTTAGATTGTGTTTAGAAGAAAATTCTTTGGAACAACTTTCACAAACATAAGGTTTTTTTCCTTGTATGAATCAAGAGATGCCTTCTTAGATTAGTATTATCAGAAAATCCTTTGAAACATATATCACAAACAAAGGGTTTCTCGCCTGTATGAATCAAGAGGTGGCGTCTTAGAAGAGAATTCCGAGAAAATGCCTTGGAACACATTTCACAAACAAAAGGTTTTTCACCTGTAAGTATCAACAGATGATTTCTTAGATTACTCTTATAAGAAAATCTTTTAGAACATGCTTCACAAACAAAGGATTTTTCACCTGTATGACTCAAGAGATGTTTTCTTAGATCACTATTTTGAGAAAATGCTTTGGAATATTTTTCACAAACAAAGGGTTTTTCTCCTGTATGAATCAAAAGATGTTTTCTTAGAACATGACCATAAGAAAATGCTGCACAACAAGTTTCACAAACAAAGGATTTTTCATCTGTATGAGTCAAGAGATGTCTTCTTAGATTACTTTTTTCAGAAAACCCTCTTGAACATGTTTTACAAGTAAAGGGTTTTTTCACCTGTATGTACCAAAAGATGTTGTTTTAGACTACTATTCCGAGAAAATGCTTTGGAACATTTTTTACAAACGAAAGGTTTTTCAGCTGTATGTATCAAAAGATGTCTTCTTAGCGTACTCTTAAGAGAAAATCCTTTAAAACATGTTTCACAAACAAAGGGTTTTTCACCTGCATGAGTCAAAAGATGTCTTCTTAGATTATTTTTTATAGAAAACCCTCTTGAACATGTTTCACAAATGAAGGGTTTTTCACCTGTATGTATCAACAGATGCTTTCTTAAAGTACTCTTAAGAGAAAATCCTTTCGAACATGTTTCACAGACAAAGGGTTTTTCACCTGTATGACTCAAGAGATGATTTCTTAGATGACTATTTTGAGAAAATGTTTTGAAACAAATTTCACAAATAAAAGGTTTTTCATCTGTATGTACCAAAAGATGTTGTTTCAGATGACTATTCCGAGAAAATGCTTTGGAACATGTTCCACAAACAAAGGATTTTTCACCTGTATGAGTCAAGAGATGTATTCTTAGATTATTTTTTATAGAAAACCCTCTTGAACACGTTTCACAAATGAAGGGTTTTTTCACCTGTATGTATCAACAGATGCTTTCTTAAAGTACTCTTACGAGAAAATCCTTTCGAACATGTTTCACAGACAAAGGGTTTTTCACCTGTATGAGTCAAGAGATGTTTTCTTAGATCACTATTTTGAGAAAATGCTTTGGAACATATTTCACAAATGAAAGGTTTTTCACCTGTATGTACCAAAAGATGTTGCTTCAGATCACTATTTCGAGAAAATGCTTTGGAACATGTTCCACAAACAAAGGATTTTTCACCTGTATGAGTCAAGAGATGTCTTCTTAGACCACTTTTTGCAGAAAACTCTCTTGAACATGTTTCACAAATAAATGGTTTTTCTTCTGTATCAGTGCGAAAAGGCTTTACTTTATCACAATTTTGAAGAACAAAATGTTGCTTACTAGAAGGGCAATAATCGCCTGTAACCAATGACATTTTTTAAGAGAAAATGTTTTATTTTTAATGGTAACAGAAAATTCTTTAAAGTATTAGGATGAAAAGATTCACAAAGAAAAGCATCATCCGACAAATGGACTTTCTGAACTTCAGTAACAAAGTTTTATTTAACTTTGAACCTAAAACCAGAAAGAAAAATTATAAACAATGAACTGTTTAATAACTTGCACTAAATTTTAACTGTGGATTATATATCAGATTTTACAGGCTTCAATTCCTTAAACAGCACAAAAAATCATACTTTTTAATAAAGCATTATATATTCTTAGATACAATAAGAAATTTTCAAAGATACAGTGCATTCAATTATATACCTTAAGTCTGGTTACAATAGAAATTGAGACAGAAGTTGGATTCAATTTATTAGATCAATGCTAAGATGTAAAATTGATGGATGGATGTGGAATTTATTAAACTGTCAGATTTCTGAAGTCATACTGTAGATAGTCTATAACTTTACACCACTGTTGTTATTTGTTTTCAGAGTACAGTCTGATATCATGCCTATTAATGAACACGTTCTTTTGTAGCATAATCCTATAGTCTAGAATAAAACTTATCAATATCTGTGGATGGAAGATTACAGATCTTTTATAACTTTGTCTTTTCAAAATGCAATAGAAAGCAAGGAAATAGCAGTCAATTAACATTGTTTTTTTTTTTTTTTTTTTTTTTTTGAAAAAATAAACTGACTTATCTAGAAAATGAAATAATATGTACATCAAATGCTAAAACTGTATATAAAATCGAATGTGATTTCACGCTTTTGTCTTTTTCACATTAATCCTTTGATTACGGGGTTGGGACATATGTCATCCCAGAAACTATTATTTTATTCTATTAGAACCACTTTTTAAATATTATTCTATTTCATAGGCACATACCAGAATAATTTTAAGAGAAATCTATTACAAATAAATTTCTCTACAAATTTCGGTTCGAATAAATTTAATCCATTAGTGCCTAGTGTCCCATTTTTAAGGCAGTTTTAAAAAATTCAAGAAAGCGCTTTTCAAACCAATAAAAAAGAGGATATATAAATACTTTCTTTCTCCAGACAAATTCCTCGATAAATTAAGAAAACTGTTATTCTTGTTTTATAAGTGGTGGGAAAATGCAAAATTTGAATTTTAACGAAGAAAATAATTCAGGCATTAATGGGTTAAAAATAGTCGTCGTTTCAGCCCGTAACCAAAAGGTTAAGTGATATGTTTTTGTGATACATAACTTTTTATATGAATGGTCATTGAAGAGATGACGGAAAGAAGTAAACAAAAATAGATAATTTATGTTTTTTAAACTCATTTGTGCCTGAAATTTTTATTTTTCAAATTTGTTGATAACATCACTTTAAAAATGTTGCAAAATAAACAAAAAATACAAAAAAAAATTACACTGAATTTTTTTTTGCATTTACATTTCATAAAATGTAAAAATACTAAATATGGAATATGCATAATGTTTATAATACTTTTTGTCTAAAATGCATAATTATATGTTTTATCAAAATTTAATATAAAATAAGCTTTTAAATTGTATTTTACACATTATAATTAGTATTTTTATGAGCGACTGTAAAATTATATTTATTTATTTACAGAGACTAATAATATAATTATTATTACCATTATTACTAATATAATTAATTAACTCATGACAATTCACTTCTATTCCACAAGCATGGATCAATAAATAGCACGATAATCAGAATAATAGTGCAAATAGAAACAAACTGTGTCCCAGATAGAAGAACCTGCAAGAATGAATCATTTTGGTCACAGCATACAAAACTTTAAAAACCCAATTTGGATATTCTATTTTAAAGCTGAATATAATTCAGTTAAATTTAACAATAATCGTTTGTTCATGATTTTATTCTTTGAAATGATCATTTTATTGTTTGATTCTGGCGTAACTCAGAAAAATTCATCAATTTGGTAAAATCTCTTGACAGCAGCAGTCACTATTTCATGAAATGAGTGCCCTTTCCTATGCTCTACGTAATTTCCAGTGTGGCTTCTCAAGGTTATCCACCCTACCCACTTCAAACCTTCATTGCCATTAATAAAAGTAAAGCGGTCAGTCAACCAAAAGTGCTGTGATCATACTTACTGTCCTAAAATGTGAACCAGGAAATTAACCTTAAGAAGACAATAGAAATTGCATAGAGAACAGGTTCAGGCAAGGATATAAGCATTTTCCTCAGAGAAGTTCTCTTACATTTAACACTTTAGTTTGTTATTTTACTTAACTATTATTAAATTTTAATATGCTTAAAGCATTCATTATAATTTTGATAGCATTAACGCATTCAAATTATTATTGAAATAATGTTAAAAAAAAATCACCAGAAATCTGCAAAATTATAAAATCTCCACAATCTCTGGTCTGAAGCTGTGCAGATTACAGAATCATAGAGGTATGATTTCGTTAGAAAATGTGACTATTTGTAAAAGAATTTCTATCATTTACTTTTTAATTATAATTTACTGAAATTTTTCCATCTGTCATAAAGATATTTCTTGCAGAGCATTCCTATCTATTCCTGTGGGATTACCTTTCATCTCAATCACATCAAAAATACATGTGTTTACATAAGATAAAACTCTATGAAACTTTTAGATGTAAATAGGAATGACAGAATGTAGATGGAGCACTTGTGAGCAGAACATATGGAGGCAGATGTGAACAGTTCACAAGTGTACTTTTTAAATTTGTGATTGCATTTATTTGTTTGTCTAAAATTTTAATATCCCTTTTAAACACAGAGATATGTATTCAGTGTTTTAAGGGTTTATTTACAGTTTTAATTTAATGGAAGTTAGACAGCAATTAGAAGTTGTCTCTTTCTGTCAAAAAATATGTTTATCTGTTACTCCAATGATTTAAAATTTTAAACATATTTATTTTTTCTTAGCTCATATTAAAGTATTTATAAGATATTTTATTTTATAAAAGTAAAATTCAGTTGGCCAAAATGAGTGATAAATAGTTCTGTCATAATCACTAATTTTTTATATCACAAGTTTTCCAATTTGTAAAATCATGGTGCACAAGTTTGGTGTACACACTACGTAACATTCAGAAAAAGTAAAATCACAATAACAGAATAATTCAATAACTTATATAAAAATAGCATACTTTTGCTTTGGTTGATTTAAAGGGTATAATTATATTAATTTATAATTTTTATGAATATTTTTTTGTATCTTTGTTGGTGCACTGGTTGATTTATTCACACAACTGGAAAGAAGGCATTTATTTAATTTCTATCACAGTTTTTATTCACAAAAAATTGATGAGTATGTAAAAAATTGATATGAGTTAGAAATTCCTGATAAATTCATTCAAAAGTTTCACCAAAAGAATGAACCAAATGCAAATATTCATGTAAATCAATATTTCCTTCAATAGCTCTTAACAATTTTGAGAAAGAGTCAAAAATGTAATAATTGTTCACATGTACCCCCCCCCCCCTACATGGCTATCAAAATTTTCTTTCAATTTCTTCAAAACTTTTCTTTTGTTTTAAAATATTTCTTTTGCTGAAAAATATAATTTTATTAATTTGTTTCAATTTACAGAAAAAATCATGAAATGTAAAACTTTACAAGGTAAAAAGGGTTTTTAACCTACACACTTCTTAAAATAACAGAAATCAAAGAATTCTTTAGTGTAAAATTTATTTGTAGAAATTTCTTATTTATGAAAAGAAACTGGAATATTATTGCACATTATCCAGGTCAGGAGATAAATTACTAAAAAGGATAACTAAACTTGTTTATTATTGTTAATCACATTCAAAACAGTAATGTAACATCATTAAATCTAGATAAAACTGTACAAATGGTAAATAATAAAAAGTAAATTGATAAATAAAACATAATAAATGAACATAACAAATAATTCTAAAAAAACTATAAAAAAATAAAAATGAACGGTTCTTTTACGTTATACAAAATTATTTTGTTTATTAGTACACATCATTGTAGCCAAGCATAATAATTGATGCAAAATGAAGATCACATGAATTGAAACATTTGAAAAATAAATGATAAAATATCATAGATAGTAATGTAGGCATTTTGAAAATATAATATTTTAAAATTATGTATATACTATAGGTATATACACAGACATATATTTAAACATCAATCAAAAATTACTTTATGAAATGAGCAATAATTTTTAATTTACTGCTCTGTTACTTCTAAAAAAATTCCTTCAGCTACAAGAAATATAGATTACAATTTATATAATTGTAAAAAAAAAATGATTATGAAAATAATATTAAAAATTAAGTATGCTTTTTTAAATAAGCTACATCTCCATTTCAGATTACCTGAACTCACCCGTAATTTAATTTCATATGATTTTTTTAACACAAACTTTTGTTATGCAGAATTCTAAATTCCTGAAATAGTTTTATCGCAATAGTTATTTCTCATCATCTGGTAATTGCCAAATGGTAAAATCTATCTCAGTATCAGCAGTAAAAGTAACTTATAACTTCCTATAAAAAATATTTTTCATTCAAATAATAGCAAATTAAAAACTTTTAGTGGTTCAGATTAAATAATAACTATTCACTTTTTATAAATAGCAAATCATAATGCTTCACACGGTTTACAATAAAAATCCTTTTCATGATCAGGGTTGAAATATTTGGCACATTAGCATGCATTTTGACTTTGTGTCCAGATAAGAAAAAAGTATACCAAATGAACTATTGAAAAAAAACCCCATAAACTATGAAAAATATATTAAATTACATATTATTATCATCACATTATAGTTCTTATTATCTGTGAATGTATTTAGTATAACTGGAGTCCTGCTTGTCACAATTTCACATGACCTTGCCTAGACAATACATAAGGACTTTGTTATTCTCGACAAGTTACCACCATGTGAATTAATTGTATTATTTTTTAACTGTATATATGTCTTTAAAATTTTGGCTATCATGTAGTATTCGCCCGGAGATGGCAGCCATTTTCTTTCCAATTTTAAACTTGTGTATTTGGATGTATTCATTCATCTTTGTTACTTACTTGTTACAATAGTTACTTACTTGATAGTAGCTATTCGATGATCCAAGCATTCAATTTACTTGCATGCCAAATAATTTGAATGACCATAAATGTCAGCAAACATATAATTTTATTATATGTTCTGAAACATTTTTTACTGTAATTCTGGAATACAGTAGACTCCCTCAAATCCACAAACCAGAAATCCGCAACTCTCTAAAATCCGCACATATTTTATGGATGTAAACAATGAAACTTTCAATTCAGATATTGGGACAAAATTTGATTTTTTAAAGTTTCATACCAATTCCATATGTTTTTTAATTCGTGACTTTCTTAATAATACTCTATTCATGTTTTTTCATGAAGAAAGAAAAAAAAATTTTGGAAACAATTCAAGATATTGCTGATATCACTGACAATCACAATCTTTTTACCAAATATATTTATGCATTAATAAAGTTTTTTGGTTATTAAGCTTCGCTAAACTTGAAAAAAAAAATCCTTATTTTATGATTTTGATGTGAATTAGTAATGTACTTTTATGAGGCAAGTTTTGTTGAATAATTTTGGAAAAAATACATTTAATTTTCAAAATGAATATTTAATCATACATTATTGATTATTAACTTGATCTTTGCTATTAATATCATTTTAAAAATTATCTAAATTTTTATTATTTTAGTTTATTACTTATCTTAATATTTTATTATATTGTAAGCATTCATTAAAGTACTGATTGCACTATTAATTACACTCAAGTTACTGTTTAAAAAATGTAAACAAAGCAATGACCAGAAATCCACAAAATTCTAAAATCCATAAAACCTCTGGTCCCAAACTGTGCGGATTTGAGGGAGTCTACTGTATATATATATATATATGTGTGTTAATGAATATTTGCTTTATTTGACTGTTTTAAATTTTGTGTATTTTACGTTTTGCTAATTATACATTCCATCTCTCCCCCCCCCCCCCTCCTTTTTTCACAAATAATGTTCTGAGTGCTGATTTTGAGTATAAAAATTTGCTGTTGATTATGTTTAATTTCTGAATGGTTCAAAAATTAAGTATAAAGTGGTCATAAGTGACCAACAAAGAAACAAGATAGCGGATTTTGGACGTATGATACATCTGTTCCAAAAAATTTTCTTCAAATCCATTTCTTCAAATTTCCCTTTGAATTTAAAATATCTGTTTTAGAATACAAGAAAATATGTTCACAAGTATGAAATTAAAAAAGTTTTCTTAAGTAATAACTCAAAGTACAGTTTTTATAGATTATTTTACTTATAGTGTATGATAGTTACTTACTTGATAGTAGCTATTCGACGATCCAAGCATTCAATTTACTTGCATGCCGAATAATTTGAATGACCATAAATGTCAGCAAACATGAAAGTTGGGACACATAAAATTTTGTGTTATCGTACTATCAAAGCACAAGTTGTAAAATTTCATTAGAAGAATAACTAAAAATAATAATCTTATATTGAATTTAATTTATTAAAGAAAACGGATCAGTAAACTGATTTTATAAATTGGCGATTTTTGCAAATTACACTCATGACAAAAGTAAGACGCCAATACAATGAATGAATCACAACGGCGAAATCATTCATGAATAATGACTCAATCCATACACTTATTTATTAAAAAAAAGTAGGAAATTAATATCATTGTTTGTTTTTAAATAATTCATAAAAATTAGCTTATTTTGTTTTGGTAAAGTTTGTTTCAGCAACAGCTGTCTGATAGCCAGTATTTCAACCACGAGTTAACCATTCGGAAACCGAACCTTTTCATTTGAATGATTCTTTTCAAGGTGACATTGTTTCGTTGACATGATATAAAAAATCGATGACTCATTCTTGCATTGGCGTCTTGTGTCTCGTCCCGTTTGTGTTATCAGGTAACTTTTAAAGTTTTTCTTAACTTTTATTGGATCAATCGGGATAACAGACTAGCTGCTCATAGTTCCCAAAGCACCCCCCACTACCTACCTACTTTTTAAACTTTATTTATAAATACCATTAAGTTAAAGCTAACATAGTTTCTTTGGTTAATCTTCAATTAAAAATGTACAATTTGCGGTTTGATGACGTAAATACACGGAATTTCATTTGCCGCAACTTTTATTCTGCTGATAAGTTACTTGGAGCATTATTAAAATGTTTTACTTAGAGCAGATAATTTTATTTATTTATTTATTTGTAATTAGTTCGCCTGATATTATTTGAATTCAAAGTTCAAAACAACATTTTTTTTTTTTTAACGTTTAAATTTAAAACATTGACTTGGTCTGAATTTGGTTGTATTGTGTTCTATCAAATGCAAATATTCATTATATAATTGTTAGCATACTGAATTCCTATATAAATTTTATCAAAATTTACATTTTTTTGCAGCAAAATAAATAAATTCACGGCAATTTAAAAAAAAAGTAACAGGGACTTTCACTTAATCTGTTACTAAATAACGAGTTATAAAATAACAGCGCTGTTATTTATAATATGTTAACTAATGTCCATCTCTACTTTCTAAGGTTACCCAGCAAAAACAATTGTATAAAATATAAAGTTTGTCAGTTTTATAGATATATATGATAAACATGTTGTCGCATGCATTTTTAAAATTAATAATTGTATAAAATTTTATTTAATGATGGAATTCATCAAGCTAATTCAGTTAAGTAAGTTTTTTAGAATAAAAAACTATTCTTAATAATTTAACCATTGTTTGCAAGTATTTATTACATTGTGGCAGGCAGTATCCAATCTATATTTAAAAGACCAGGCTGTTTTTTTAGTCCTCATCCCTGGCCTTTCTACTTTACTGATTTTGATAATTATTTCTTTAAAAGAAAACTGTTCATGTGTCATCCATTCTAATTATTTTTAATTTATTTCCATTTTTATTTTTGATTATTATTTTGTTAATTTCTTCAAATTAGTGGCAATTGGATTGCCTCCAATCTTGCAGAGGAAAGTAAAATAATGAAGAGTATTCAGATACGTGGCTTTTTTAATGTGTTATACTTTCTTCTATCTTCAATAGAAGAAAGTATTGTAATCAAAATTTTTTTGGACTTCTGGTTTTTGACGGATTTACACGTTTTAGGGGTCAGAGATTCCAAAAAACATGTTTTTACAAAATGTCTCTGTGTGTGTCTTTATGTCGCCATTCTACCATCAAAAAGTGTACGAAGTTATGCATAGAATTGAATAAAATTTTTTGTGAATGTTTTTAGCTGTGGCAAGCAGGTCCTCCTTCAGTTTTCAAATATTCTGCCGGAAGTTGTTTGTGTCATTTTCAATATTGTATTGACCAAAAATATATAAAGTTATACATTGAAATGAACCAATTTTTTTGTGTAAATGTATGGCTATGGCTAGTTGGTCCTCCAAAAATTTGAAAAAAATCTGCCGGAAGGGGGAGCTGCAATTGCAATTTTTGTGCCATTTACAATATTGTACCAACCAAAATGATATGAAACCATGTATATACCAAATTTATATGAAGTTATGCATCGAATTAAAAAAATTTTTTGTGTTAGTGTATGGCTATGGCTAGTTGGTCCTCCCTGAATTAGAAAAAAATCCCCCTGAAGGGGGCGCTGCAATAGCGAATTTTATGCCATTTTCTTTATTGCACCACCAAAAAGTTTATGATGTTAGTCCTTGAACTGAACTAAAGTTTTTGTACATGATTATTTTTTGGTAAAGCAAGTAGGTCCTCCCTGAATTTGGGGGGAAAAAAAAAATCTGCCTATCACTTTATTGTCTATCAGTTTGTGCAGAGACAAAAATTTCTTTTTACTCGAATTATTTGACTGAAGCAGAAATTTAAGATGAAAGTCAAAGTTGGTATAGTATTGAATTAAAATGAGTAACTGTTTTTTTTAAATATTAAAATGTACGTATGAGATAGAAGAAAGTTTTGGGTTTGGCACATCCAGCTAATTTTATTTGTGAATTAAATTTCAGTAAAAAAAATATATACATGTGTTCTTTTTCTTTGATAAGCGAATAAAAAATCATATTTACTCTGACATAAGAAAAATATATTGCTTACTTGGCTTATTTTATCTTTATGCATTTTAATTTAATTGATGTCTTTTCTTTTTTTTTTCATTTAATGAAATGGAAAATATATTTTCAATATAATGCGTGCTGGTCAAGCATAAAAATAGGTATATAAAGTATGAATGAAAAGTTTCTTCTGGTAGAAGTGGCTACCAGGGCCGTTACCAAAGGGGGCGCTATGGGCAGCTCAGGCCCATTAAAACATTTTGAGCCCCTCCTGTAAAAGATTCCAAGGTCACTCAATGAATTTCTGTTCTGAAAATTCAAATGAAATTCTGTTCAAAAATCTAATTTAGTTTTGAGACCTTTTCACTGTTTTGCAGAGTTACTAAATTGTATCTAAAATAAGTGTTTCATCACTCCTTCATCCTATTAGTACATATGAAGCTAACACGATGTTTAATTTTGCACCAGTTATATAATCCAAACTTTCATCACCATATACTTTTCTTAGCACAAAATGAAGTTATTGTAACAGTTTAATGTGAAACATAGTACCTACAATGTGAACATGCACTAATTTATCTTTCTGCGTCAGAGAGAGAGAAAGAAAAAATTATGAGCCTCCTCCTATTGTTCACTCCTAGCTATGGCCCTGGTGGCTACATGCTAAGTTTAAAATGTATTTTTACCTTGACACATGTAAAGAGAATATTGATCTGATGGTGTCAAAATGGCATAATTTATACTGATTTTTCATTTCTGAATTGAAAAGATTATACTTGCACACTTTATTGTTTATTTAATCTTAATTGCATGCTTCCTCTCAATTTACAAAACTTAATTTTGATTTTTTAATTTTTTAATAAAGAATTAAAAAAGTAAAGAATTTCAGGAAAATTAAAATGAACTTTGGGATGAAATTTATTGAAAACTGATTCTCAATCTTGCGACAATTTTACAAGCATGAATTATTTTTCGAATGAATTTCAATCAGCTTAAAGAGTAGAGGGGAAAAAAACAGTAATTCATAAGACAGAAGATATAGAATGCAGCATTTTGTTACTAAATTGAAATCTGCTAACCAAAAAGACAGAATAAGGAAACCATACAAAGAAATTATCAGCTAAAAGTGTTAAACTTCTGTTTCATCTGTAAATTGTCTTAATATTATCAAGAAATATTTTCTCCATTTTTACATAAAAATAATGGATACATTTCAGAAGAAATGAAATTGAAGGGATGAATGATTGATGAAGAAATTTTAAAGTTTCCTTTTTAACATCAATTTTAATGGCTTCCATTAAAATTGAAGCTTCTTTTGTAGATTACGTAAGAGCATAAAATAAGTTAACCTATCTCTTGTTATCAAATAAATTTTTCTAAAATTTAACTTTTTTACAATTTTTTTTATTATTTAAATAGAGATTTAAATTAAAGTTTTGACTTGCTGTTTTTAATTCCAGATTTTAAAATGTCCAAACAAATAATCCAAATACTTTTAAATTAAAAAATATGTTTACAAGTAAATTTTAAAAAGAAAGAAAACTTTCAAATGATTAAAATATAAAATGTGAAAAACACATAAATTATATCATTTTTCAAATAGTATACTATATAAAACAATTTACTTATACAGTAGACTCCCTCAAATCCGCAACCCTAAAATCTACAACTCTCTAAAATCCGCACATAATTTATGGATGTAAACAATGAAACATTTAGTCCAAATATAGGGACAAAATTTGATTATTTTAGTTTTATATCAATTCCATATATATTTTAACTTCTAATTTTAGTTGATGTTACTGAATTCATGTTTTTTTCATGAAGAAAGAATAAATTTATTTCTGTCAAAATTTAAGATATTGCTGATATCATTGGTCTTCTATCATCTTCTTACCAAATATATTTATACATTAATCAAACTTTTTTGGTTATTAAGTCGAGTTAAACCTGAAATAAAACTTGCTTGTTTTATGATTTTGATGTAAATTATTAATGTACTTTTATAAAGCATGTTTCATTGAAAAATTTAAATACATTTCATCTTTATAATGAATATTTAATTATACATTATTGGTAACTTGACTTTTAATACTTTATTCATTTTAAAAAATATCTAATTTTTTATTATTTTAGTTTATTACTTATTTTAATGTTTTATTATATTATAAGCATTCATTATAGTTTTGATTGTATTAAAAATACATTTAAATTACTGTTTAAAAAATATAAAGAAAGCAATTATTAGAAATCCGCACAATCTCTGGTCCCAAGGTGTGCGGATTTGAGGGAGTCTACTGTAATGTCTAAAAGAAAACTTTACTTTAAGACGTTATGAAATCAGAGAGTGTGACTTTTTTTTACTTACCGTATATACTCGCGTATAAGTCGAAAAATTTTAGACAAAAAAAGAACTTCAAAGTGGGGGACTCGACTTATACGCAAGACCTAAAAAAAAGTCTATAAATAAAATACCGGAAAATAGTTTGCTAGCGAATCAGTGTGTGATTTATGTCAAGAAAACATAAAAAGTAGAGATGGGCAAAATCGTCCATTTTAAAGAATTGTTTCAGTCGGAATCATTCACCGAAAAGAACGAGTTATTTGAATTCATTCCGAAAATAGGAATGATTCCCAGTGAAAAAGAACGAGTCTAAGAAAAAACGGAATGAAACCGGTGTTTCTTCGTCATTCTCCGATTCCGAGTAATTTTTCGGGCGATACATTTCGGAAAGATTCTGATGAATCGTTCCTTTTCGGAATTTTTTCATTTCGGAACGGGGCCGAGGAATCGTGTTTTTCAAAGTCGTTTCATTTTGGAACGATTCATAAGAGTCGGCCTTTTTCGGAGCGATTCAAAGAAATCGATTCTTTTCAGAGTCGTTTCATTTCGGAACGAGTCTGAAGAATTGGTCCTTTTCGGAGTCGTTTCATTTCGGAACGAGTCTGAGGAATCAGTCCTATTCAAGGGAAAGTCAATCGGTTTCTTCTTTTGAAAGTGGTGTCGACTTATACGCAGGTTTTGAATTTTTTCTTTTTGTTTTTAACAACATAAGTTAGGGGGGCGACTTATACGCGAGTATATACGGTAACTTTTTTTACATAAGCTGTTTTACAAAGGTGCACTTGTAATCGATCTTGTTTAATTTGAAAGTCCATTATCATCTGTTATGACACTAGTGGCTGTGGCTTTGAGATCTGAAAAATATCCAGCCAAAGGCAAATAGAATCAGTGGCGTAGCTAAGGGGGGGGGGGGCAAGGGGGCGGCCGCCCCGGGCGCCGAGGCCTAGGGGCGCCAAATTGAGAGAAATTGTTATATATCTATATTGGGGTGGGGGTGCAAAATTTCTTGCTGGCCCCGGGCGCCAAAAAACATAGCTAGCTACTGTGACAATATCTGATTACAGAAGATTGCCACTGGTTTTGATATTATTATTCAGTATCACCTAGTCGTTTTTTCATTTAAAAAAAATTTTAAATTAGTATGTTTTTAGGTACATTTGTAGGTTTATATAAATGCATAGCCACTGTAGTCATTGTCTGTTCTGTCTGTCCATCCATGTATGACAAAACAACAGCTATCAAACTGAATAGTTTAAAATTTAATGTTTAGAATTTTCCATAATCCTTTCAAATTTTATGGAAATTAAATCAAAACTGAAAAAGATGTTCATAAAGGTTTTTTTTTTTTCAAATATTTAAATCCTATCATAGGTACATAATTCAATGATGTCTCATGATAAATAATGATTTTAGGTTGTCATCATGTTTATATTAAATCATATCTTATATAATTAATTTAATCACATTCAATGATACGTAATGATTATAGATTGTCATGGTGGTTATTCTATTAAACGCTAACATACATAAATAATTCCTTGATATCTCATGTTTCTAGGTTGTCATGATGGTTATTATAATAAATCCTATCATCTCTAATTCAATTATGTCTCATTATAAATAATGATTCGTGGTTGTCAAGGTGATTATTCTATTAAATCCCATCATAATAATTATCTCATTATATGTAATGATTCTAGATTGCCATGGTGTTTGTTCTATTAAATCTTTTTATACATAATTCAATTATATCCCATAACAGCTAATGATTCTAGCTTGCTAGTTATTCTATTATATCATATGCATTATTCAATGATATACCATGATTGGTAGTGATTCTAGATTGCCATTATGTTTATTCTGTTAGTCCCTATTGTACATAAATACCGTATTTTCGGGCGTAAGCGCCGCGGCGCATACGAGTATAAAAATTAAAATTATGCTTACTGCGGCGCTTCTGACGGGGCGGCGGATACGATATATTTTTTCCCTTGCAGCGATATTAATTACAGAGGAGAATTTGATCGGAATTTTTCTGAATATTGTGAAAAATCAATCATCAGGAAGAAAATGCAGAGCACAAAAAATATAGCGAATTTCGACAAATGATAGCCTAATTTGTGTCAATCATTCGCAGAATTTTATCAAAGGATCGGGAGAAAAAAACACAACTTTTATCAAAGTTTCGCGGGAAAAGCGCGAATATGTAAAAAGAAAAAAATGTGTATTTCATTAAAGGATCATTTGAAAAACTACAATTTTCTTATCGTAAAATCCCGTTAATCCGCCCTTCCCAATCAAACGATAGTCCCCATTATAAAAAAATCGCTGAAAAAAACGCTAATTTCGCCAAAGAACCACGAAAAATAACCGCAAATTTATTGAAATGATCGCAAAAAAATCATGAATTTCGCCGAAGTATCGCTAAAAAAACCACATTTCGAAGAAAGATTGCAGTAAAAACGCGAAATATGTCAAAAAATCTCTAAAAAACACAAATTATGTCAAAAGATCGCGGAAAAATCGTGAATTTCTCAAACGATCGCCAAAAAGAATTGTCAAAAAAATTATTAGAAAAACGCAAATTTGTCGTATCTATAAATAAACGGTAAAAAAAAACCCGAGAAAACACGTAAATTCGGACGAAAAAACGCAGAAAAAAGGAGTAATTTGAAAAAAAAGCATGAAATCTACTAAAAAATCTAGAAAAAACGAACATTTCATCAAAGATTCATGATTCATTCCATTCTCAAAGCCGATTGAGGGCGGATTGAATCATGATGAAATGAATGGACCATGAATCTTTGATGAAATTTGTGTTTTTTCGAGATTTTTTTAATAGATTTCATTCTTTTTATGCTTCTTTTTTTTAGAAATTTCTCCTTTTTTCTGCACTTTTTCGACAGAATTTACGATTTTTTAAAAAAAACGCAAATTTTTTCAAGTATTGCTTCAAGTATCAAAATTTATTATTCATTCAAATATTCATGATTAATTCAATTCATCATGATTCACCCCTTGCTCATCCCCATAAAAACGCAAATTTTTTCAAGTATCGCGAAAAAACTCTGCATATTCGTGAAATATCGCGATAAAACCCTGCAAACCTCGTTACAAGCTATAAAAAACGTATTAAAAAAACGCGAAAAAAAGGCTGCACGATTTCAAATTTAATTTTATCATAAAAAAATATACAAAATATACTAAATTTAAAATTGGATTTATATTACAAATGTTAAAAAAAAAACGCGAAAAATACACTGAATATAACGCAATTGATAACATTTTGATGTATTTTCGTAAGTACGGCGATGCGGCGCTTCTTATGAATATTTGTTTTATTTTAATGCATTTTCGGAGGTGCTTCGCTTACGGCGTGTGCGGCGCATACGCACGAAAATACGGCAATTCAGTTGCACCCCATGGTGGTGATGTATTATTAAAGAGGAAGCCCTATTATTTCTATATGACTGAAGTATTAGTTTCTACTATAAATTAAAAATTTAAGTTATTTCATGCTCATTTAAAAACAGAAACTTTTAATGAAGTAATACAAATAAGGTTTCAGTTAAATCTGTTAAAAACTATCTCATATGACGTACACAAACTGGATGCTGGTCACTAACGAACAACTTGCACAGTTTTTGCAGATCAAAGCATTCTCTAACAGTGAAATGTAATCTTTCAACAAGTACATGAGTTGTATCCCGAGACACCCATTACCTCAATATAGTGTCTTGTGCATTGTAAACGACAACAGGCGCTTTCAGTGCAACATAATTCATGACAATTAGCTTGGAAACTGTCTCCAAAGAAATGCTTCCTTTCTTATTAAATATAAATCATACAAAATGTTACCACTGCCTATAAAATAAAAAAACACTTAACTGCAATATATATCCCTAGGATAAAATTGTAATGAACAAACAAATTTGAAATTACACCATAGCAACTGTTTCTTTGGAATCAGTTTCCATGCAAAAAACACAATGAGTGACATTACGACTGAAAGCATCTATGGTTTGCATCCTTTTAATTTGCAATACATCTAGGCTTTAGAACCGGCAGAGTACAACAAACGCATGGCATTTGCAAGATGATTTTTGCTGGAAAAAGTTGCAAACCAAAATTTTACAGGAAGTGTCTTGTTCACAGTTGAGGCTACATTCTCACTAGAGTTTGCAATGAACGTTCACAACTTTCATACTTGGGCTGCCACAATCCACATGCTTTATGTGTGCATGCCTCACAATGCAAATATATACCTAACATGTAGGCTGGCGTTATAGGAGGCTGTTAGCTTGGTCTGTACATTCTCCCAGGAGGACTGATGGTTGCATTCATCTGGTATTCTTAAAAGAAATTCTGCTAGACATACTGAATGATTAGAATAATTTATAACACTATTATTCAATCAGTAAATCAATTATAACAGATGTAAATTTTCCAAGTGATTGAAAAGAGTCTGGGCCAGGATTCGAACCAGGGATGTATTGGCTGAAGCCGCCAATGCTCTTCCAACTGAGCCATCCCGGACACGAACACTGAAGGACTATTTTTACATGAAAACCTCAACGATCATATAATCGATCTGATACGATGGATCAGCTCAACAGAATAAATCGAAGGTCAATATATGGAACTGCAGAAAATTGCTGCATACGAAATTACATAAGAATAATATATCCTGTCAAAAACATGAATGTAAAAGAATGCCAAGTTCGTTAAAGGTTTCGCTAATAAAAGAAGTGAGATGTAATTGCAAACCAAGTTCTTTCGGAGCTCCTTAAATCATAACTCCTGTCATGCATAATATTATTCAATTGCTTAAAATGATTTGTTAAGTTACTTGTTATTCAATAGAGCGACTTAGCAAGTTTTCTCTTATTCAATTTTTTCTATTTAGTTGACCAGAAATTAAAGTTGATCCCTTCCTTAATTTATCAGTACCTTAACTTCAGTATACTTATTCGAACACTCGATTGACTAGATCTTTGTTAATCAGATTCTAGATTAAATTGTACTCCGACTTAAAGATTAAAGTTGGTAACTGAAAACTTGCCAAGTCGCTCTATTGAATAACAAGTAACTTAACAAATCATTTTAAGCAATTGAATAATATTATGCATGACAGGAGTTATGATTTAAGGAGCTCCGAAAGAACTTGGTTTGCAATTACATCTCACTTCTTTTATTAGCGAAACCTTTAACGAACTTGGCATTCTTTCACATTCATGTTTTTGACAGGATATCATTATTTTTTGTCAAATCACTTCTTTTTGAGCGAAACCTTTAACGAACTTGGCATTTTTTCACATTCATGTTTTTGATAGGATATCATTATTTTTTGTCAAATAAGTAGGTATTTGTTTCCTTTTTGAAATAAGTTGGTTAAGTTAGTTTTATTTAATATTAATTTCAGCTTTTTCCTGCATTTATTCACTGTTTTTTTCAGTCAAATTAAAAAATTTAACATTAGGACTGCTTATGTTCCTTTAAATTCCACTAATAAGGATGTTTCTTTTACGTGATTGGGTACTACTTGATTATTTCGTCGACCAAAAATGTTTGTAGCCAACTTGGCGCAATATCGCTATATTGACGACAAAAATTACGCACCAAAAGTCATACTAACATGGCTCTATTTCTGGTATTTTGCCAAATTCCCATAGATTCCCATTGTAATCTGGTAATTTATCCAATAATTTTGTTAGAGCAAGGACTGTCGCCATCATTTTGGCATCTTTTTTTTTTCCTTTAAATCGGTTCGCTAACTACCCAAGATTGCTTAAATATTGCTATTTAGAAAGTTTTTAGAACGCTTTTCGCGCATTTTTACCCCTTTTAAATTTTGTATTTGTTAACAAATGTTCTTAGTGATCATTTATATCTTATAATTAATGAACATGCCAAATTTTATGTTTTTAGGCCCTTAACATACAGACATTGCATTTTTAGAACGCTTTTACTTACCCATCATACCTAGTATAGGGTAGGTCTTGCAATCGTTTTGAAAATCGAAAAAAAATTTTGACGGATTTACACGTTTTAGATAGTGGAGATTCCGAAAAACATATTTTTAGAAACAAAATTTTGCCGTCTCTGTCTGTCTGTCTGTCTGTAAACGCTCTATCTCCCGAACGAATTGAGATAGAGCCTTGAAATTTTGTATGTAGTTAGTATGTAAGAATGGGACGAAACCTATTTAATATCAGCAACCTCGATTATCCGGAACTATTTTTTTCGGATTCTCGAAAATTTCGTTCTGATGAAAGGTACATAAAAATTTTCGAATTTTTTTGTTCTAAGGAATGGACGTAAAAGGCAATAAAATATCACACATTTTGCATATAGAACGAAGTCGATCGGATTATTAGTTGCTGAGATATTTTTAATCCTGTTTTCCACATTCTTCGATTTTTCATGGCCCTGTATTTGATTCAAATTTCAATTCAGAGGTATATTTTAATTGGACATAAGACGCAGTTATTTTTTAGTTAATAGAGTTATTATTTTTGGAGTTATAAGGATGTTTCTTTTACGCAGTTCGGTACTACTTGAGTAGTTTGGCGTTTTATATAATTTGTCGAAATCGGTAATCATCAGTTCTTTAATAGAGCATTACCATGTATATTAACAATATTTAAATTTTGTTTATGAATTGCAATGCATTGTATAAATAGTTTTTACATGTTTTATTTTCATATACATATCCATGATGGGTAAGTATTACGGTGGCCCCCAACGACTAGTTTTCTATTTTACCCCCTTTGGGTTAGTCGTTAGTGGAATCGACATAAGATATAGCCTATATTGGAGCAAGGACTATCACCATCATTTTGATATCATTACTTTTAAGATCGTTTGTTGTTTGCTGAAATTGCTTAAAAATCCCAATTTAGAACATTTTTAGAACGCTTTTCGCACATTTTCACCCCTTTTGAATTCCGTATTTTTCATCAAATGCCCTTAGAGATCATTTATATCTTATAAATAATTAACATGCCAAATCTTATAGTTCTAGGTCCTTCAGTAACACAAAAGTTGCATTTTTAGAATTTTTTTACTTCTTCACCCTCTTTTGGTTAATTGTATACGCATAAAATATAGCCTATGTTTGAACCGGGGCGAATACCATCATTTTGGTATCATTAAATTTGAAATCGGTTCGGTGGTTTCAGAGATTAGCCCCGATACTTGCCAAAAGTGTCGCCAACTTGGCACTATTTCTGATATTTCGCGAAATAACTCTAAAATGCCAAACTTTATGTTTCCAGTCTAGTCCCTTAATATACAGACATCGCATTTTTAGAATGTTTTTATGCTCTTTTACCTCCTTTGGGTTAGTGTAATCGACATAAGATATATCTTATGTTGGTGCAAAGACTGTCATCATCATTTTGATATCATTACTTTTAAGATCGGTTTGTTGTTTGCTGAGATTGTTTTAAAATTGGTATTTCGAACTTTTTTAGAACGCTCTTCGCGGATTTTCACCCATTTAAATTTGATATTTTTTTAGCAAATGTCATTAGTGATCATTTACATCTTATAAATAATTAACATGCCAAATTTTGTGCTTCTAGGCCCTTCAGTAAAACAAAAATCACATTTTTAGAATGTTTTTCGCTTCTGAACCCTCTTTTGGTTAGTGGCACAGACATAAGATATAGTCTATGTTTGAACTGGGGCGAATACCATCATTTTGGTACCATTACTTTTGAAATCGGTTCGGTAGTTTCAGAGATTAACCCTGATACTCGCCAAAAGTGACGCCAACTTGGCACTATTACTGGTATTTTGTGAAATTCTCATAAGCTTCCATTGTAATCCAATAATTTATCCTCTAACCAACCATTAATGTTTAATTAATGGTGATTTCTGATTTTTTCCTATTTATAGATCCAATAACCTACCTTCACACCAAATTTCAACTTCCTAAGTCACGTGGAAGTAGTCAAACATTTCTATGAGTGAGTGAGTGAGTCAGTGGTAAAAACAGTGGTTTTCAGGCGTCAATTTCTCGTCATCGGTAAAATATTTTTTTTTTTTATTTTAGATTCGGAAATTAGAAGATGGTCTTACACGACACAAAAAATTGCAAGTGTGTAGGTCAAATAGAATTTAAGTTATTGAGGGCTCAAAAGTGGTTCGAAATGGTTCGGGTAATATAACCCACGGCCGGTGTGTCGCCTTTTACTTTGTGAACTTGGCTGACACACTGCCGTGTGTCTAGATAACACGATTATTCAATCGGTAAATCAATTATAACAGGTGTAAATTTTCAAAGTGGGTGAAAACAGTTGGAAGAGCATTGGCGGCTTCAGCCAATACATCCCTGGTTCGAATCCTGGCCCGGAATTCTTTTTCAATTTCTAAATAAAATTTCTTTAAAAAAAATTCGTGCAATTAAGTTATGCATGTTAAAGTATAATGCTAATTACAACTTGCAAACTCTTGCAAATGTTTTATTCAATATTGTTAAATAGTATTATGAAAAATCCTTTCAAATGTTGCACTAAATTTATCATTTAAAGAATTTTTTTTATTTTTTTTTTACCACTGATTGTCAAAACATATTTTGATGAGGAGGGTTAAAACTTGTTTTATTCCTGCACCTAATTAAAACCAATACAACCCTACTTTGGAGGGAATCGATAAGCAGTGCTGATTTGCAAAGCAACATTTATAAAAAAAGAATTCATATTAAATAAAATTCAGTGTCAACTTTAAAAAGTTAAAAAAAAAATCAGAACTCTAATGCTTAACAATGTGGATAAGTATTAGAAATAAAAGTGAAATTGAATTAATGATGAATATATGAATAGTACAAAGTTAAAAACTTTTTTTGTATATCTTTCTTGCATATACCGATATAGTATTTTAAGGGAAACAAAATTAAACTTACAAGCATGCAATCAGTAAGTATTGAGTTTTAATCAGTATGGCTATGAGAGTGTCTACTATATTGCATGCACACACATCTACGCATATGTATCTGTATCTATGAAAAATACTTAAGCTCTATTGTGCTCAGAAATATGTAATGTGATAGTTTAATACATAAATCTTTGTACTATTTCAGACAATGAAACTTGTTAAATTCGATATTTATTGCAGTGAAGATTAATCAAATTTACAAAAAAAAAATTGTGTTAATTTTTTTGATTTTCTCTTTTGTTCTTAGATTCAAAAGTAAATCTCTTTTACTGAAGTGCACAGTTATTTCCTTGGATCAAAATGATGACAATCTCTTCATATTGATACTTTGAAGAATCATCTGTTATCACCAGGTTGAAACTTTTTTCCTTAAAAAAATGTCATCGATTACAGAAGGAAATTGTTCCTCAAGTGAACAGCACTTTGTTCCTCAAAATAGTGATAAAGAAAAACATTATTCCATTGATACCAAAGAAAAAAGTTTTTCTTGTGAAGTATGTCCCAAAACATTTTCTAAGAAAAGTAATCTGATAAACCATGTCCTGACGCATACAGGTGAAAAACCCTTTGTTTGTGAAATATGTTCCGAAAAATTTTCTCAGAATAGTAAACTAAGAAGACATCTCTTAATCCATACAGGAGAAAAACCTTTTGTTTGTGACACATGTTCTAAAGCATTTTCTCATAATCACCATCTAAGAACCCATCTCTTGACACATACAGAAGAAAAACCCTTCATTTGTGAACTTTGTTCCAAAGGATTTAATGATAAAAGTACTCTAAGAAAACATTTCGTAATTCATACAGGAGTAAAACCTTTTGTTTGCGACATATGTTCCAAAGGATTTTCTCAGAATGGTAATCTAAAAACCCATCTCTTGACACATACAGGAAAAAAACCTTTTGTTTGTGAAATATGTTCCAAAGGCTTTCCTCAGAATATTCATCTAAGAAAGCATTATTTGTCTCATACCAAATAGACACCTCCTGAGAATCTCTTATATTTTTGCTGTCAAAATTAAGTATGATATATATATATATGTATAAGTTGTTGCATTTACTTTTATCAGATTTTAGCGATCAGTAATAAAATAGAGAAATTGCACTTCTTCTTTAGCTGTGTGTCTTTTTGATAATAAGCAAATAAATTTCGATATATTCATTATAGTTCAGTAAAAATTTATGGAAAACTTTTTAGTAGCTGCTTTTACTTCTGTGTAAAGTAATTTCCTCTTGAAAAAATCTGATCTGAAGGGAATATTTGTACTTCAGTACTTTATGTGATAGGAAAAACTTTATTGAAGTAACTTTTTCAGAGAAATATCAGAAGTGAGCTAAGTATATAGTAGTATGTAAAAAAATCTTGCTCATTTGTTAAATTTTCATAAAAAATTACTAAGGATTTAAATGAAGCATATCTCATTATTATGTATTCTTTGCACCTATCATTTGCTAAATATCTTTTCAATTAATAGAATTAATAATTAACTCGATATTTTTGGGCATGTTTACTTGATTCATAAATAAAAGTTTAATAGGCTAATTAGCCAGAGTCTAAGACCATTTTATCATTTCTTGTTTGTGTCCTAATCAAAAAATAATAAAAATTTGTGAGACCCTTTGCATTGACGTCATAGCAACGGCTAATACTCTAATTTGGTGCACATCTGGACCCCAAACAAAACATCATGACTCTCCGTTTGTCATTTAAAGCACGTGTGGTTATCTGTTTAATTATGATTTTTCTTATTCTTGCATTGTTTTTCAAAGTACTTAAAAAATTAAGTGAAAATCATTATGTTTAAAAGTATGAAAACACCACATTTGCCCTATGTTTGGGCGCCAGATGAAGCATGTGATGTCACGTGAAAGGGATCTATATATTTAACCACTTCGCCGGCTACAGGTATAAGTAAACAATGCTTTCACCCCCTACTTATCTCGGGGTAAATGATGAAGTGATTAAAAGATAAAGCTGGATTTTTTTTTTCTTGTCATCTGCCCTAAGTTTTCTATTGGACGGATTTTAATATACAGTCAAAGTTCTATTATCCAAACAAATTGGAGACAAAGGTTATGCGGATTATGGAATATTGTAGATTATAGAGTATTATATGATGTATATGTCCTTTTATTATTCGCGTTTGTAATGAAAGAAAGGTGGCGCTTTTCTCACTGCTATTGTTTGTAAACATTCCCACGTGCACGTGGCACTGCACTGTCGGCTTCTGCTTGTGCTTGCCTGGTGTAAATTCTTTGCTTGTAGATTTTTTTTAGTGTCTTTTAACGAAAAATCGGCTTACTTTAGTACAAATTTTAAAGTTCATGGAGAGTTATAAGCGAGGTATGTGTTTCACTGAAGCGGTCTAAATTTTCAAATCATTTAGAAATGTACAAGATAAACGGTAAATGAGAAAACGGCATGCAGATTGAAGCTGCATGCATTCAACACTATAAGCTGTGCATTATTTAATAAGGAAAAGGAATAAAATATTCTGAATACTCCAGTTGATAAAAATAAAACGTGGAAACATTGTGTTTGAATGTTGTTATACTACTACAGGTGAATGCTGTTTTGTTTATTTCATACATCGTCTGTATAATTTCAATTTACTTTACATGTATGTTTTAAAATATTATATTTAATTTTAAAGGAAGGTTTTATAATCGGGCAAAACTTTTTAATGCATTTCAAGAAAATTTAATGCAGTATAAGGTCATATACAGCTATCTATTATGCATGGTGTTGAGTAAATTAGAAATTTAATGGTGTAAGGAGATTAATTTAAAGAAAATTTTTGTATTTTGTTTTAGTATTTGAATACATTTTTTTTTTCACAATATTAATATTATGACACATTAAACATCTATTTTCACCTAATTCTACAGCAAAAAGATTTTTTGTTTTATGTTTGTGATGTAGGGTGAAAAAATAATAAGCATTTTTTAAAAATTAAAAATGAATTTTTATGATTGTTTTTCTATGTTAAGGCAATGAATGGCTGTCAAAATTGTAGATTTTTAAAATACCCAAATCGATAATTAAAATATATTGAAGACTATTTTTACCTTTAATTAATAAAATTATGGATAGTAACAGGATAAATATAAAATCAATCAATAAATAATTTTATTATTTAATTTAATGCAACATAAGCAGTATTGAATTCGGACATTTTTCTCTTGGAGAGATTTCTATGGCTCCGGGGGGAGGGGGCGGAATTATACTTTTTGACCATTGGAACACAAAAACTTAAATCTTCCGGGGGGGGATTAATGCTTCAGAGAAGATCGGAATTCAACACAGTATATAAACATTCAATTAATAGAATTCATAGAATATAACAAACAAAAGAAATGTCATAGAAGTTGTTGCACTTATAATTGAAAAATATTGCAGTTTTATAGTTCTAAACCTATGCAGATGTATCTGTATCAACACAAAAAATATAAACAATTATTGTTTTATTAGTTTTCATGTAAAGTGCATTATGTTTCTAGTCCGTATTCAGTCGGAAAATTTTTATAATCATCTATAAGTTGATTTTATGAAAAATATGATATTATTAATCTTAACTAGTTCTTCAAAAAAAAAAAAAAAAAAAAAAAGCCTTTTTATTTTTTATTGATTTTTTATATATATATATAAGTGCTGGTTTAAATATCGAAAATATTTTATTTACTTTTATCGAAGTACTTCTTGTTAAATATTTTGATACTAATTAAGCTTTTTTTTTCCTCTTTTTGTTTTCCATTCTTTTACAATAACTGTAAATTTATCAAATGTTATCACTTTTTAATTCTCTTTTACACCCAGTTTATTATGTATCTATTTGTAACAGACAAATAAGAATATTTTATTTATTTATAATTTTTTAATCTAAAAAAGAAAATTATCTGTTGTGCTTATTTTATAAAATAGAGCTTTAAATATTTTGATTATTCAAAGAAAATTTTTATGAAGATGACCATTATATTAAACTTTTAAATGAAATACTTTTTAAACCTGGTAAAATCTTACTTTTTAGACGTGTATTGTACTTAATTGGTTTAAAAATTAAGCTGTCAAAGAATTTTTTAATAATTTTTTTTTATTTATTTAATCCCCAAAACATTTTTAGAAACTTTGCAAATTATGTTTATATTTTATTTTAATATATTTTCACATCGAGAAAAAAAAAAGAAGAAAAAGAATTTATGGGTTTTTTTAATAATCTGATATAGATTATTAGTAAATTGTAACAAACTTTGATACGCAACGAAAAATCGGAATTTTTGCTGACCAAAGATTTGTTGCTGTTTGCAAAGGCGAGAAATATTTTATTTTTTTTCAATTTGCGAATAAATGAAAGCTTAATTCGTGATTTTCCAATTTTCTAGAGTTGTATTGTTGCACATAGCAAGATATATTATCGTTTTTTGGTACGTTTATTTATATTTATTAAGAATTTAGTATTCCAAATGATATCTTACACATAGTAATCAATGCTGACGCGAGAAAGAAGCAGGGTTGTTGTAGTTCCCCTTTAGATCACTAGAGGGCGATTATTTTGTTACAAACGCCAATTCTAGACAGCATTTTAATTTTATAATGAATATAATATGAAAAGATAAATATGAAATCTAATAATTAATTTAATAGGTTATCTCGAAAAATGTCTTTTTTAGTTATTTTATTGAAAAAATTATATATAGTTGCATTTAAATAAAAATAATTACATATGTTCTGTAATATATTTTGTTTTTTACTGTGAATAAAATAAAATAGTTACATTTAAGATTTAAAAAAATAGATGTTTTATTATGATTTTTTTTCATTTTTTTATTATTTGTTTTAAAAAATCATTTCTGGAGCACGAATTTGTGAATTTTCTTAGATGTTTATTTCACTGTTTACAATTCGTAAAATAACACGAATTATAGAAAATTGTAGATTATGGAAGCGTGGATTATCAATCCTTGACTATATATATATTTTTTGAAATGAAAGTAGGGGAGAGGGGGTTCCTTTGAACGCTCTAAATGTTTTCCTTGAAATAATTTATTTTTTTAAATGTATACTCAAGTACATTACCATGGCTTCAATGCATTGAATATACAAAGCTGCACAATACAGTCTTAGCAAGATATGATATTTTCTGTTTCTTGAATCTAAAATTAAAAAATAAAGTTGTGAGATTTTTTTTAACAATTTTATATTTTTAAAATTTTAAATGATTGTTCAATACTTAAATAAAGATGTTAGCTTTAGTTTCTAAGCTTTGCTTTATTCAAAATTTTCAGCAGAACTGACTAAATAGTTGTAATGTTGAACTCCATTTAATGGGGCACCATTCAACAGAAAAGGTTATCATTGAACATTTCATACTATGAAGTAAGGAGTTATGGATTCATCTAATTATTATTATTAATTATTTTAGTACTTTTTAAGTGAAAAGAATTTAATTAAGAATGCAAAATAACATGGACTTATGCTATTAATAATCCCACCTTACTGCACACATAGGTACAACCTCTCAATGTATCTATAATCTGTAGATTAATTTTATGATAAAAGTACTCTAAGAACTACAACAATTTTTTACTGACAATAGTAGTCCAAGAATCCATCTCTTGATTCATACAGGTGAAAAACCCGTTGTTTGTGAAGTATGTTCCAGAGAATTTTCTCATAATGGTTATCTAAAAAGTCATCTCTTGGTACATACTGGATAAAATCCTTGTATTTCTGAAATGTGTTCCAAAGAGTTTTCTAGACATTGTCATATAGAAAGACATCTCATGACTGATACAGAAGAAAATATTTGTGGAATATATTTTCAGGAGGATTATCTGAAAACCATTATTTAAAAAACTTTTGTCTCATACTAAATAAATCTCTCTTAAAAACCAATTGTTTCTTTTTCTTTTTTTTTAATTGAGTATGAACTCTGTGTGTGCCGTTGCATTTACTGTTATCACATCTAATTTTAGCATTTAGTAATAAAATAAAAATCTGTAAAATTTTTCCACAATTGTCGCAGTTATCATTTAGATAAAATGCAAATAACTCCAGACCTATTCATTAGTTTTCAGTAAAACTTTTTGATAATTTTGTTTTGTTTTTTTATTTTACTTTCCCCTTGCAATTTTCCTCTAAAATTAAAACTTAATCTGACCTGAAAATTATAAATTGTACCTCAATATGTTAGACGATAGCAAAGACTTTATTGAAATAACATTTAAAAACAGAAGAAAAATATGCTAAAATTACTTTTTTGTGAAAAAAATAATATATATTTTTTTTAATTTTTTTCTTAAAACACTTTCAAAGGATTTAGAGGATATTTTTCTAAAGCTAATAAATAATAATTGAATGTTTATTCGGCATGTGTACGCGTTTCATAAATAACAGTCTCATAAGCTAATCAGATATGAACATTTTTTTCTAAGGTCTTGTTTCTTTTTCTTCTTGTCTATGTCCTACATCATCAAATACAATTTTTTATGACATGGCAATACTGCCGTCTATCATCTATATATTAAAAGCCCAATCATGTGACTGTAATTAATAGTTCAGGCTGACCTCTTCGTTTTTTTAAATGTCAGTTGGACATTTTTGTATCATATCCAAGCTAAGGGTATACATCGCCAAATACTGTTCTATTGCTATTATTTCTTTTAAATATTCGAAACCATGTGACTTTCGTATACATTTTCGATTTTTATATGCAAAGCTTCCTATTGATTAAAAATTCGAAGAAAAATTTTGAATAAAACTACATAAAAGTTCCCTTGATCGTAAAGAATTCTTGGTACTTTTATGTTATACAAGCATAATTCTCGCTAATAGTATTTTTTATTTTTCGCATGATTAATTAAAACAATGTTTTGATGTTGAAATTAAATGTCATGGGTTAGAGTATTATTAAATTTCTTTCATTTTTCTTTTAAGAAAAAATCAAAAACTGTGAATTTTAAATGTTTCAGTTTTAAATGTAATTTTAATATTCAAAATAACAAGTTGGAAATTGCACGTGAAGCGTAGCAAATTAGGTGCGTTCGTACGATAGCGAAGTTTTAAAAATATTACTTTCATATATCAATCTCATAAAATTGTAAATAGTGAATTACAATTAAAACGCTCATCAAACAATGTTCTCCCTATACCATTATGTAATGGAATACTTTTGTGTGGCCTTGTAAATCAATAACAAATGTTCTTTGCACCACAAATTATGTATGATGTATATTATAATATGTACTTTATAATTGCATATAAATTTTATTAAGTCCGCATGAGTGTAACACGATTAAAATGTATTTGAAACATTTTTTCCCATTGACCGTAATGTAACGGAATATTTTTGATTGTCCCTGTAATTGATCTATGCTTCCGATTTTCATAAAATTTGAAATAACTCGACAAAATTATGTAATAATTATGTATTTTAAATTTCAAACGTATAGAATTTATTTGAAACTTTTTCCCCATTGACCATAATGTAATTGAATACTTTTGATTGCCCCTGTAATTGATCTATGCACACGATTATCAAAATATTTGAAATGACTCGACAGAATTATGTAATAATTGCGTATTTTAAATTTCAAACGATTAAAATGCATTTGAAACTTTTTTCCCCATTGACCGTAATGTAACGGAATACTTTTGATTGTCCCTGTAATTGATCTATGCATCCGAGTTTCATAAAATTTGAAATAACTCGACAAAATTATGTAATAATTATGTATTTTAAATTTCAAACATATAGAATATATTTGAAACTTTTTCCTAATTGACCATAATGTAATTGAATACTTTTGATTGCCCCTGTAATTGATCTATGCACACGATTATCAAAATATTTGAAATAACTCGACAGAATTATGTAATAATTGCGGATTTTAAATTTCAAACGATTAAAATGCATTTGAAACTTTTTTCCCCATTGACCGTAATGTAATGGAATACTTTTGATTGCCCCTGTGAATGATCTATGCATCCGAGTTTCATAAAATTTGAAATGACTCGACAAAATTATGTAATAATTATGTATTTTAAATTTCAAACGATTCGGTTGGGTAGTTTTTGCGTTGTTATATGCGGACGGACAGACGGACGGACTGAACGACCACTATAGGTGCTACGTATTATATAATTACGAACGCACCTAAAAATGAGTCAAAGGATTACATTAAAAAAAATAAATGCAATATGAAAAATTACGACAGGAATAATGTTTTTTGATTTATTCCCTGCGGCTGTCTATCATAAAAATACCAGGTTGTCCCATAGTCCAATTTTGTCATATTGTATAATTTGGTAAAATTGGTCGTTCTGCAAACTGCTTACTAGATTACACAAATTAATATTTTTTATATCTTAATAACTGTAGAAAAAATATATTAACAAAATATTTATAAAAATACAAATAAAACATTGACTTAAATATCACTTGCTGACGCAACAAATAGCGCAGTTTCGTATGACGTCACAAATTAACCATTGAAAGTCAAACAATCGTTGAATGACAGCTGTGATTGGTAGCTTGGACGATTATGGGTACAGCTGGAGGCCAGACGGCAAGATTTGATCGCCGGATGACAAGTAAATCAGCTGATTGCAACTGCCCTATATGAAGTGAATATGACATTTACGATCAGCCATTATTGGCATTTAATCTTATAGTTTGGCGATAGTTTTTTGGTCGATGAGTTAATCAAGTAGTACTGAATATTGAATTTTTGATCTCTCTGTCAGAATTTTCTGATTTCAAAAAAGATTGCGCAAATAAATTGTAAATTAATTTAGGGATGAAAGTAGCATGATGCAATGCTCAACTTGCAGTTAAAAGAGACTAAACTGGCTGCCAAGGGAAGATAGTGATATTATATAATATAATATTATATAATATATTATATTATATAATATTATATAATGCATTATATAATATAATATTATATAATATTGATATTATATAACATAGCCAAATCTTGCGTGTTTGCAAATTTTATGTGAAAAACATCTCTCAATGACTAATTTTTTTTATTGTACCATTTTGAGATATGAGTAGATGAATGGGATATAATAGGTCTTTCATGTGCAAATACTTTTTAGGTATGAGAAAATATTAATTTATTTTTTAAAATGTGTAATATTACTGTTTAAGGAAAATGGTTAGTTATTTTTATTTTCTTGTTATTTAAATAAATGAATAATTAAGAGAATAGTATCAAATTTGCTTTCTATGGTTACTTATGCAAAAAATCGTCTGCGTTCAAATACTTTTTTTGCCCACTATATAACGAAAATAGTCAAATTCTGTACCTATATCTGGACTGAAAGTTTCATTGTTTACATCCGAAAAAAATGTGTGGACCCACACAACACATACGTTCAGATTACATCCAGTTTTCCTCTGTTAATTCCGAAATACGTCTATAGATGTATTTTGGACCTAGCCAATGGGTTAAAATGCGTCCAAAATTTGTTGAATGTTTGACATTGACGTATCTACAAAATAAGAACGTCAGTTCAGAAACGTTAATTGTATGAAAATTCGACTAATCCAATTTTCGCCAACTCCAGAACTAAATTTTAACCTATTTGTCCCATTTCCTGACATAAATTAGGAAAACGAAATCAGTCGAATTTTTGTCATCTTTGGAACAAAATTTTAACGTTCCTACCTCCATTTGGACATAACTTGGATGAAAACAGAACTAATCGAATCTTTGTAAACTTTTGGACTAAATCTGAACTTTACGGTCGCCATTTTAAAATGGTGGTATATGAATGAGTCTAAGCGTTAATTTATATTGCATCTGTTTTTGATTATAAAAATATTACCAGTGTGCTCAAGAGTTTTTTTACGTAATGAGAACATTACATAACACTTAGATTAATATATATTTTATGATTACGAAGTTTTCTACCGCGAAGACTTAAGCCTTACAGACTTGCACCTAATTTACAGAAACTTGTAGGATTTTTTTAATTAATTATATAAAATGTGGAATTATTAATTATATAAAAAACCTTTTATATCACCGTTAATTAGAAATGCCATCTCTCCAAATCGATCAATCAACCATTGGATTGGGAAAACGTGTGTTTTGCTTGTTGAATTGTTTGTTTTGATGAGCGAAAGGATTTAATATAGGTAAGTACATTTAAGATTTTGTTTTTTATATATATCGTAGTGATGTGTACACTTTAGTTAAACTTTACTGTAACGATTCTTTAATTTGTTAGTTATTTTATTTATCAATTGTTTTAAAAGTGTTTTAGATAGATTGATACCAGTTTGATTACGAAAATTAGAAAGTTTACAATGAATTTTCATGATCTTAATACAATTTTGTAGACAACAAACAAACAATTATTGGATGGAAACAACATTTAAATCGATTTTGGATCAAATAAAACCAAAATTCTTTAAAAATTATTATATTATTTGTTATAAGTACTCAATTTCTTTTAAAAAAATTGCTATCCAGTTTTTTATTTTGCTTGATTTTAATTTATATAATGTAATTTTAAAAGAAAATCTGAATTGTTTCGCTAAATAAAAACAAAAAAAAAATTATTGTATTCTTTGCATGCTTTGTTTTTTACTCTAATTATAAAAGTAACAATAATTTTAGAAATCATGCATATATGCATGATTTCTAAAATTATTTCAAAAATTACCCAAAAGAACTAATTTTCCATTTGCTTATACATAAGCAAATGGAAAATTAGTTCTTTTGGGTTTTAGCAGCCCCTACAACTATAAGTATGCCAACATCATAAAACTGATATATTCTACATATAAACACAAACACGCACATATGTAATTAGATATGTTATTAAGTAGTGTTTACTTTGGAAAAAAGAAGAGAGTGGTGCTAGCCACTGATTATTGCATAAATAAAGCAGAAAATGGGCATTAGTTCAATAGAAAAAGGCTTTATTACAGGGGGTAAGGGTAGAGTGTATATTATTGTGGTGTGCAAGTCTGTTCTCATCTGCTCTGCTCAATAAGCACAAAACATTTTGGCGCTTTCATTTTTTCGCAGAAAAATATGGAATTGGAAAACCTGTCAACGGAAGCGATTTGGAATTGCACCAAGTTTTCCTTTTGTGATCAATAAATTACCTATTGAGTTACAAGCATTTTTATCATGTGACGAATGTGTTTTTCACCCTGTTTGAGTGGTTATTCTTCTTTTGTGCAGAAATTTGGTTCACGAAATTGCCCTTTTTGTTTTTAGAACAGCTTTAAAAAATAATTTTAAAAAAATCATAATGACTGCTCATAATTTTTGTAAAGAAATAAGACCTAATTTTTTTGCAGGGGCATACGAAGAGAAAATTGCACCTGGGGCAAAGTTTCAATTCCCCCCCCCCCTTCAGTCATCTTTTTCTTGTAACAGGCCCAAAATGATTTTAATAGTACAAATTTCTGCACCCAAAGCTACCACTCCCTCCTTACACATGACGCTGAGCGTTTGAACTCTTGATTTAAAAAACACTGCTGTATAAGGAAAATTTTTGCTTTTGCATTATTGTGTTAAGTATTATGGGAAACAAATTATTGCAGAGTTTCCCCCAGATTTAAAAAAGGGCAGGGCGCTACATTTCTGAAAAGGGCACTTTTTACATTTTTCAGGGCACTTTTATATTTTCCAGGGCACTTTTATAGAGTTGAATCTAGAATCTAGCGGTTCAAACAGTCGTGAAAAAACAGAAATTTCATCAAAAAATTGAAAAAAATAAAAAAAAAGGTAAATTTTGTTATAAAATCGTGAAAAAACAACCAATTTTGTTAAAAGATCGCAAAAAACAGCAGATGTTGTTAAAAGATCGCAAATAACAGCATATTTTGTTAAAAAATCGCGAAAAAACGTTACATTTCATGTAAAAAATCACGAAAAAACGGCAAATTTTATTAAAAGATTGTAAAACAGCAATTTTTGTTAAAAAATTTCAAAAAACGGCAAATTCTGCTAAAAAATTGTGAAAAAACGACAAATCTCGTGAAAATATCGCGAAAAAACAGAACTTTTCACAAACCTTTCCGTTTTATTGCGATTGCTGGACGAAATTTGCCATTTTTTCGAAAGTCTTTTAACAAAATCTGCCGTTTTATCACAATTTTTTGACGAAAGTTGCCGTTTTTTGCGACTCATTTGACAAAATTTTCCGTTTTATCGCAATTTTTGGAAGAAATGTGCCGTTTTGTGAAACGTTGTGACGAAATTAGCCATTTTTTTGCAAATCTTGCCGGAAATTAGTCGCTATTTCGCAATTTTTAATGAAACTTGCCGTTTTTTTAGAGATTTTTTGACGAAATTACCCGTTCCACGGGACGCGTATGAGGCTATTTTTTGCATAATTTACGCAACTATAGCGCGTTCCGATTATCTCTGGAGGGCTGCGTTTTTTCAAATGTGGGGCAAGAAGGGCGCTATTTTTTTTGAATGAATGACAAGAGGGGCGCTAGTTTTTTGGATGAGGGGCAAGAGGGGTGCTATTTTTTAAACTAAAGGGCACGAGGGGCGGAGCACCCCCCCAGAAACCCTCTGGGGGAAACTCTGTTATTGTGTTAAGTAACAATAAAAAAAATTCAACATGATAGCCCATGATTTTATTTAAATAATATGGAGCATCTATGATTTTTACAAACGTGTAAATCATTTATTTGACCCGTGAGAACTTGTGCATGAGATTTTCTTTTTCCATCGTACCCTTTAAGGCTTTCATTTTAATAAAATTTCAAAATGTGATTTCGATTAATTTACCTCTTTTTTGAATAAAAATACTAAGCCAAACAAAAAAATTGATTAAAGTAAAAGAAAAGAATTGGGCACTATGAGAGAAATTCTCAGAGCGAGTTCTCCCAGGTTAAAAACACCATGGTATGAGCAATTTTTTTACTAAAATGTCACAGATACAAGTGAGGGTTCATTTCATAAACTTCATAAAGGGCAGAATGCATTTTGTTGATTTTAGATGAAGCAGGGTGCTTCATCCTTGAATAATGGCTTAGAGGAAATACTACTAAAAAATTGTGAATTTTGTCAGTCAGTTAAAATTTGGAAATCCCATTGATTATTGATGGAAAAATTGTGAGTTTTTTCAATTGAGTACAGAAGAATAACAAATTTTATCTTTGAGCCTTGTAAAAATTTTGATTTTCGTTGATCAGACATGGAAAATTCTCAAATACAATTGATCGAATACAGAAAACTAGTGAATTTTTTCAATCAGTTGTAAAAAAATGGCACAGGGCTGCCAGTTGGTCCCTATTTGCCTAAAAGGTCCCTATTTTTGAACTTGGTCCTTAAAAGTCCCTTTTTTCACTAAGAGATCCCTAAAAATCTCTATTTTAAATCTATTTTGTGTTTAAATTAATTTTTTCTGAAATTTTTACAACATTGATCATGAACATTTAGATTTGTTAAAAATTTAATGCCCTAAATGGCACCACATAACTGGTCATAGTAGAAGAAAGGACCAATAATAGCATATTTTGAAGATGAATTAGGAACCAATAATATTCTTAGCTTACAACATCCTGTCGCCTGTAGGAACTTTTCTTATTTTAACAATCTGATCTGTATCATTCCACATTAATTTGTTTCTTAGTAACAGTTTTAAAAAGTTAGATGAACAGATATCTGAGAACAGAATGTACCTATCACCTTTTTTTTACTTCTGCAAAGAATTGTCAATAGCCTGAGGAAGATTTTAGCTTTATACAGGAAAAACAGTGTTCCTGCACATAGGTTTATAAAACATGTGCCAAGCAGATGCTCTGGAACCTGCACCAAATTGGTTGTTAGAATAATAGAATTGTCTCCACAAGTATTTCTTGAAATGTATTCTATTTAGAAAAGAACAAAGGACACTAAATAGAGTCAGCTACAAAAGTATTGTTGAATATTTGAAAGAGAAAACAATGAAATGTCAGTTATTGTTTATTGTATCTAGTGCCAAACTATTTACAGTTTACTGCATTTTTCGAAAGCGAAGATCCTCTGATCCACTTAGTATATGATGAGATAAAATGCTTTATCATGAAAGTCGTAGGACATATTTGCAAACAGTCAGCCATTAAAGCTTTCAAGATTGATGTCAGTCAATATCCCTTTGAGAGTAAAAATTTAATCTCTCCAAAGAATGTTAGTTTCAATAAAGAATAGCTAAAAGAGTAATTGCAACTATCTGAAAAATATACAAGTTGTTTTTTAAGTAATGTGCAATGTCATTTTATAGCTTCTGGTAAGTATTTTTACAATAAGGATATATTATAAAATAAAAACTTGAAATACTTCAGTTGTTTAAACCCAAAATTCCAAAATACTCCAAAAAATTTTAAAAATGGACAAAAATTGACTATAACACACATGTCACTTTTCTGTGAATTCGTAGAATTACATTTTTTCGGCACTGAATTTTATCATTCTTGGAATCGATGCAAATATGCATTCAAATATGATGAAATTTTTTAATAGAGGCGGTGGGGTGGGTGGGTTAAGTAGCAGTAATGGATGAAATACAACAAAAATGAGAGTATGAACAGCATCAAATTTGGAAAAATTATTCAAAGGATCACAGAAAAAACAAAAAAATAGTCAAAAGATCATGAAAATCATGAAAAAAATAGATTTTTATCAAAAGATCACAAAAAAAATCTGTTTTTGTCAAAGGATTACTGGGATAAGATGCAATTTTCGTGAAAGAATCGTGGCAAAAATGACATTTCCATCAAAGGATCGCAGAAAAAGATGCAATTTTCGAGAAGGATCACAGGGAAAACCCCCATGATTTTTGAAGAATTGCAGGTGAAACACGATTTTCATCGTCAAAGGATTGTGGGAGAAATGTGATTTTTATCAAAGCATTGTGGGAAAAATGCAATTTTCTTCAAAGGATAGCAGGAAAAAACCCTTTTATCTAAAGATCATATAAGATATACGATTTTCATAGGAAGATCTTGTAAAATACACGATTTTTTTCAAAGAGTCGCGACAAAATGGGATTTTTGTCAAATGATTTGGAAAATTACTCTAATTTCATCAAAAAGTTGAGTAAAATATGTGAGTTTTGGCAAAAAATTGTAGTAAATTCGTGAATTTTACCGAAAATCATGGAAAATAGGCGAAATTTGACAAAAGATTGTGGAAAATACACAAATGTCTTAAATACAAATTTCATCAAAGAATTGTGAAAAAAAATGTGAATTTTATCAAATAATTGTCA